>CAIGRP010089475.1:0-14140 GCA_903798385.1 Fraxinus cuspidata
TAACAGAAGACGATGCATGTCCCTTCCCTTGAGCAAGTAATTCCTGCAGTGAACTCATGCGTCAGATACAAGAAAAGTGCATAGCACTAGCTAATTGACGCTACATTGCTTATCAAATTTTTTAAGGTAAGTAACTAAGATATAAGTAAAATTTCGTCATTTTTCATTACTTCTTGAAAATCTTTGGAAGATCGAATGCAGTAACCGTGCAAAACTATAAGGAGTCACTGAAAAAAGGCACATTATTTTGATCTTGATGAGTCACTGAAACAGGGGGCTAAAATGGCACATTATTTTGAAATAAATCCTTTATCTTGCTCACATAAATTTGGGAAAAAAAGGAATAATCATGAAAGGGATTACCTTTTGGTAATCACGGGCTGCAGCAGCCATTACATTGCCGAAAGCCAATCTTTTCACTGTGATTAAAATTTCAAGCTTGTCGTTGAATAGAAGAAGAAACAATTAATTTATTAACCCAGGTAGAGGAATTACCTTCTTCAATTTCAGAAAAATACGATGAAAACTTACCAAGATCTAGGTTGAGGTAGCGATTACAAGCTGAGTGGGAAAATAGTTTGAACCATAAAATAAATTTCTATTATTTGATATTGGGGAATTTTTATAAAAGGCTCGTTTTATTTTAAAAGTAAAAAAAATCTTCTATGACTTTATAGAAAAGGGCCCTTTCACCTAGTTACTTATTTGAAGCATCTTTGAAACCTTAGAGATACAGTTATCAAATCGTATAGGTCAATGACCCATCAAGGTATCGATCTATAAACCATTAATCGACTCATCGAGTTATTGATTTAACCAGTACAATCATTGTCAAATTAAAATTTACTTAAAAATATTTATAAACGAGACTTGATTGTGTGCTCATTCATTTATTGTTTTATGCTTCCATCAGCACCAATTATATAAGGGACTATTATTTCCTAAAAAGGAATTTGTGCAAGCTCCTCCGCACTTCAAGTTGTGGACACTATAGGTGTGTTTGACCCACATTATTTTGAAAGAATGTATTCTGAAATAGTAGATTGATGGAGAATGTGTGGTTGAAAAAGAAGGAAAAATTATTGATGTGATGGAAAATATTATTTTATTGAAAAATGTGTGGTTGAAAATAAGTAGAAGAATGAGAATGAAAATTTTAATGTGTACCAAACATGGGCTATATTTTGTTGTTCGACCAAGAATGTGAAGTCAAATGCAAATCATAGATTGGAGCTAGTCATAGAGAAAAGTGACGTAGCCTTGAGAGGAATGTGGTGATAGCTCTCATTACATTTAAAAAAAAAAATTAAATCAAAATTTTTGGAGTAGCAAAAGCAGGACATACTATTTGGTTAAGTCAACATACATATTGGCATAATTAACCGATGGGATTTGTGTAATGAAAGAAGAAGAAGAAGAAGAAGAAGAAGAAGAAGAAGAAGAAGAAGAAGAGCTTATTAGGGTTTTGTTTTTTTCAATTAATTATTAATGTGGAACTAACAAGTGAGTTGTAACTTATGACTTTTGGCAAATGTTCGGACAAAAATTCTCTTACCAAATTATTGATGCCACGTGTACGGCAACAATTCGCAGTTAGCTTAAGATCGCACTACTCCTCCTTAATCAAGAATCTCCTTGTAATTAATCAAGAAAATTATAATTGTAGACTTTGCATGGCCATTTGTTTTTGTGGTCCGCATTATCCTGTCATCAAGGTATTTTTAATTAGTAACGACTCATAAAACTAATAAAAAAGTTACGTGAACTCCGAATACAAATTGAACCATAGAGGAGAACGATTTATCAATTATTATATTACAATACGTAATTAATTCAATAAACTCGAAATACAGGACTCAACATGAATCAATGAGCCAGCAATTATTGTATTGATCGATTCTTCCAATATTCTCCAAGTTCGAAAGATTCCAAATTACGAATAACGTAAAAGAATTATTTTATATGTACGACGCAAACATGATTCGGGAGCTTTAATTTCGACACGTAGAATAAAATTATTTTGCTTACTATTATAATGGTTAAAATCCAAGCATGTTAAAAATCCCATTTAAAATGGCATGACCTGCCCAACCTATTCATCCTACTAGCAATTCTTCTCTCTCCCCACTATATCTCCGGTTAAAATAAGCAATTAAGCATACAAAATAAGCAGAAACACCCATAATTTCCTCTTACAAACTCTGATTTCTATTGGGTCCAAAACTTCAGTTTCCTTCCTTTTGCAGCTAAAACAGATCAAGAAATCCACTCAATATCAACTTTACATTCTGCCAGTCTTGATACGTGCAGAATTTTGGCGTTAATTCAGAATCTTTGAATGCTCTTAAGAGTTTAAGCTATGGAAAATTTCAAGAATTCCTCGTCTCAGCTTCTTTGCCATTTGCAAAGAAACAAGAGATCATTCTGTGCTATAATTTCTATTCTTTTTCTCTGTCTTTTAAGTTATAACAGTGCCACAGTGTTCTTTGCCAAAGTTCCTTTTCCTGCCAGAAATCTCCAGGAGCCACCCAGTTTTTCGCCGGAAACTGTTGCCGGAGAATCAAGAAAGTCTTTTTCTCTGCCTTCTTTAACTAAGCTCTCACCTTCGGTACCATTTGGGATCAAAAAAGAGGTTTCAGTTGAGAAATTGAAAATCCATTTGCCTCTTTCACGTAAAAATCCGAACTTGGTGGTTTTTGCCAGAAATCCACCGGAGCCAACCAGTTTTTCGCGGGAAGTTGCCGAAAAGTCAAGAAAGTCCTTTTCTGTTCCGTCTTCAACTAAGCGTTCACCTTCTGTAAAGTTTTCAATCAAAAAGGGGATCCCAGTTGAAAATTTGAGAACACATTTGCCTCTTTCACATAAAAATCCAAACTTGGTAGTTTTTACAAACAGAACTGCATTGCAACATCCATTTAGGAGAAAAAAGCACAGTCAGGCTTTCAAGATTTTGAGCTCCGAGGCTAAAATGAAGCATTTTTCAGTTAGAATGAAGGAATTTTTACTGAATTCCTCTTGTGAGTATCGTTTTTTCATGACATGGATTTCATCAGTGGATTCTTTTGGTGGTAGAGAGTTGTTTGCTATAGAGAGTCTATTCAAATCACACCCAAATGGTTGCTTAATTATAGTCTCCAATACAATTGATTCAAGAAATGGGATGCAAATCCTAAGACCCTTTTTGGCAAAGGGGTTTAAAGTGACTTCAATCTCTCCAGACTTCAATTATCTGTTCAAGAACACTGCTGCAGAATCATGGTTTAATCAGTTAATGAAAGGCAATGTGAATCCTGGAGAGGTCCCTTTAGGCCAGAACCTCTCAAATTTGCTGAGACTTGGATTGTTATACAGATTTGGTGGGATTTATTTAGACACTGATGTCATAATCTTAAAGAATTTCGGTAATCTAAGGAATGTCATTGGGGCTCAAACAAATGACTTTCTGACAGGAAATTGGACGAGATTGAATAATGCAGTAATGGTATTTGATGAAGGCCATCCACTTGTTTACAAGTTCATCGAGGAATTTGCACAAACATTTGACGGGAGTAAATGGGGACACAATGGGCCTTACTTAGTTTCAAGAGTTGTTTTAGGGGCTGGAACTGGTTATAATTTTACTGTTTTACCGCCTATGGCGTTTTACCCTGTCAATTGGAACAGAATCGGCAGCCTTTTCGAGGGGCCGAAGAGTCTGGCTCCCTCAAAGTCAAAATGGTTGCTTGCGAAGTTTAGACAAATTAATAGACATGGATATGCATTGCATCTTTGGAATAAGCAGAGTAAAAGGTTTAAGGTTGAGGTAGGAAGCATTATTCAAGATATTATGTATGATCATTGTGTCTTGTGCAATTTTTCTTCATTAGACATGTAAACTATACAGCATAGAATAAGGATGATAGGGGGATTGCGTATTCTCATTATAATGCCCATTCCATAGAACAATTAAAAGAAAATGTACCAAGAAACTTGTTTTTGTTTTACAAGTTCCACGTAATTGTATTCGTTCTATCGTCTGTTTCGATCTAAATCAACTTGAATCGAGTTTCCAGGTCAAGATGGACCATGTATAGTATGCGTTCAAGGTCCATTTGCATATAACTAGACTTGATTAGCACCGCATATTCAAATCTCCAAGTGCATACGCTACTATGATTATGACTGATCTAACTCGATTGTCATTAGTAAACTAATAGTATTAACACGTAATTCTTCTCTTTAAGCATTTCAGGTTCTATATTATTGAATACCTCAATGCTAAGCCAAAATGAACAGGAAATGCACTGATTTGTCATCAATAATTTATGATAGCAGGAGATTCTTCCATGTGAATGTGATGGAAGATATGTCACAAATAATATGATCCTTACAACCCTAATAAGCATACTTTAGTTGAGCCATGTGTACTACGTTGAGAGTTTTAGGCAATATCAATCTATCTGAGGGTTTAGTGTCCACAATTTTAGATGATATCTCTATTACAAAATTTATAATAGTCGATATTTCGAAATCATAATTTGAATTAGAATTTTACATCAAATCAAACACGTGTTTATAAACCTTGGTGTTTTAAAACAGGGCAAATGAGCGTTGAAGAAGTGACGGTACTTGTGAATCTTTTGAAATACGTTCATAAAAACAATTTGATCAAAAGTATTTTTTGACCAAGGAGTTTATAAATACCTAAGAACAATGAGCCAAACATAGGCTAAATTAGGATGACCAACCCTCAAATCATCCTTTAGAACATCATACACGAATAGTCATCTTGTAAGTACTAGTATCCGTATTTATAAGTTTTACTTCTATGTTATTTTGTTCAATACATAAATTTCGAGCAATTTTGTATCCATGCAGTAACATATAAACCACTAAATCAAATTTTCAAAGAGAAAGAATTGAATTATAGACTCCAATACTCAAAAGTACTCAATTATTGCAATTATTTCTTTATTTATGTTCAATCTTCTTCGTTATTTTCTTGAAATAAGATATGATACCTACGCTAAGCCAAAAATATCTCGTCTCTTTGTGTGCTTATTCGGCGTGATAAGGAAATTGTTTGGTGACAAAACCTTTGATTTCTCAACCTACAAGAAAGGGAACCATGTTAGAAATCCATCTATATCGCTATAGACGTGAATTCGGGACATCGTACCAATTTTTTCTATATTAATAGAGGTATAACTTTGGGACACCGTAGCTTATCAACTTTACCAAATTCCTGTAATTGACAAGAGGTACAAGTTTGGAGTATCACGACTTATTTTAAGAGGGTCACATTGTATTAGGGAAGTACTTTTGATTGATGAAAATTATGATTTCATTTTCAATTTGATCAAGAGATAATCTGCTACAGTAGAGGACGTGATCAATATCCATATTCTCATTGCACTGCCAATTCCATAGATTAATTAAAGAACAAGCATGCATGAAGTTGTTTTGTTTCACAAGTTCTACATCTGTTATTATAACTGTGTTCGGTATTGTCGCGTTGTTTCAAGCTATCGAGGTACAAGATGGTAATGAAAAATCTAGTTTCGAGTGGCCCAACTTATCTTAAATTGAGCATATAGGTCAAGACGAATGATAAGTGAGACAAGTTCATGAGTAACCAGTGCGATTCGCTTGACTTTGTTAGTTCAATTTCTCGACTAGATATACGAATTTGAAAAGACTCATCATAGAGTGGCTTGGCTCAATTTCACTAGCAGTTCATGTGTTACGAATAATTGTGGGGTCTACTCTTGATTAGAAAATTGCACAAAGCACGTTTAGCTTGAAATAAGTTTTTATTTTTAGTAATTGAACAGAGCACATTTAGCTAAAATGTATTGCCAAAATGAATAGGAAATGTATAGATTTCACCAATAATTTATTGATTTATGATATAGCAACAAAAACAAAATTTTCCCCATGATGGTTATGGGAGATGGAAGATCCTTTTGCCCTTGTGTTATGTGCGCGTTTTACACTCTTTAATTTATTTTATAATTTGTTACAATATAATTTTCAATCACACATTCGCGCAATAAAATATTCTACACGTACATCAAAATTCATTTCCTACTTTTTAAATACACATTCTCTTAAAAATCATCATTCAAAACTTTTTTTCCTACTAAAACGGTTGTCAAACATGCTCTTATGTGTGAAAAGAGTTTGACCTTCAAAATTGTGGGCGCGTGTCATGGACATGCCTATCTAACGTATAATTGGATGGAAATTATTATTGAGAATAAGTTGCGCTAACTAATATAACGTTGAGGGTAAGATTGCTAAAAAAGAGAAGAAATTGATGACAAAGATATAAGAAAGAGCAAAGATTGGAGACAATGAGCGTAATTTAACATTTCAGAAAGACATTTTTAATTACTAGCCCTCTACGTAAGAGTTTCTATAAAGCAAGTCGATCCACTATCTCTAAAAAGAGTTTATTGTCACATTTCATTATTTTTAGATTATCAAACTTTAAGGATAAAAATGTTGAAATCTTCGTTGAACTATTACGTGACACTTACAGAATTAGATCTCATACTGAATATTTGGACATCAACTAGATTGAAAAGCAAAATCTGACTTCGTAACATTATATGTATGAGGGCTACATGAAGATATATTTCTCAGAAAATGAGAAGACAAGGCTGAGACCGACGGTACTACTATAATAAAAGTTGAGGATTAACTCGTATCTATTTAAAAGTTTAAGATCAATTTGTTACTGATGCCATAATTTGAAGCCAAAAGTGAAAATTTCCCTTTACATATCTTTCCCGTTTCATCTGTGTTTCATCCTTCTCTCCCTCCAAACTCAGAGGAAATCGAGAGGGTGTGTAATTCTTTTATATAAATTAAAAGAACTATTTAAAAGAATTATTAAGGAGAATAAGAATGCCAGCTGAAGTAGCAAACGACGCCGGAGAGTCCCGGCCGTACGCCAACGGCGATTTGAATTCCAAAAACCCTAGCAATACCGCCGCCAAGAAATCGCGGGAAAACGAGCGGCGGCGGAGACGCCGGAAGCAGAAGAAGAACAATAAGGCATCAAAGGCCTCAGCCGCCGGAGATGACAGCGACACTAATGACAGCTCCAAAGAGAACTCCGATCCGCAGAAGGTACTACTCCGATTTCTTGACGTTAATTTTAGGGTTGTGAAATCGTTAAGCAAGTACTTGAGTGGAATATGGACGTGGAATGTTATTTTCATTCAAAAGAGAAAGATATCAAATATCTGGAGTTTCTTTTTGTATATTATATGGATGATCCGATCCGCAAGGAAATTTTTTGGTATGGATCTGCGTTTAGGGATTCACAGTGCATTGACCATAAGTATGCTTGCTTGCATTGGAATATGCTCTTATGGCANATATGGATGATCCGATCCGCAAGGAAATTTTTTGGTATGGATCTGCGTTTAGGGATTCACAGTGCATTGACCATAAGTATGCTTGCTTGCATTGGAATATGCTCTTATGGCATTTTCACATAGCTGAAGTTTGGTGAAAATAAATTTAGTTAAAGTGTAACAATGGGTGGTTATTGAAGTTCAATTTTAGTTTTCCTTGTTAACAAGTAGACAAAGCTGAGTATTCTAAGTCTACCTGTTGAGTTGTTTACTTGATTTTCCCCATATAATTTTGACACTTGAGCTGTATGTAGGTACTAGAACAAAAATAATGAATTATAGTGTTCAATTGAATATAGTTCAACCTACTTTTGGTGGTATGGAAATAACTTGAATAGAAAACATAATGTTGTAGATAACTTATGTTAAAGAGAAGTTCCAAGCTATACACTTCATACGACTTACTGGCAGAGAATGGCATTAACTTCTTAAAAGTTTGAAGCAAATACACTGTCTTATAAATGGCACTGCCTTGCAATAGGTCTAAGGTCAATGTGGAGCATCTCTTAATACTGTTTTATCTCCACAATACATTGTTTCATGCTAAGATGCCTTCTTCTGATGATCAGAGTGAGGGATTTGTATCGTTTTCCTTCCCCTTTTTATGGTTTAAGGTGTTGTGCTCAAAACTGATAATCATGTTGTAAGAGGCTAAAAAAATTGGTAGACCTTTGAATGGAAAGGGGGATTCATTGAGAAGCTGAAGGTTTCTCTATGATTTTCATTTTAATTTCGAAAATTTGGACCGAAGAATTATATATATGTTTGTGATAGATTCTGAATACTCCTTCAGTGCAACTGATGCAGCTGTTTCCAGTGTTCTGTAATTTAGGAGGAGTATTTAACCCATTATAGTTACAAGGGGTAAGTGCAAAATTTTTGATGATGTATCTTTTCTCTTGTTTGTAATCAAGAAACAGAATCATTTATTTTGGTGAAAAATGGAAACTTGAGTTGCTAATTCTGGGTAAATTTTATGCTGTTCTTAGTTCATTTGTTTTTTCTTTTTTTGGTCTAATCATTTTCAGATAAACATGTTGATATAATTTCATAGTTTCTTTTTAGTTGAAACCTGTTTCTGATTCAGCCATTAAATGAGAGGTTGACATAAATGAAAGTTCTTGTTGAATACTTCAAGAAAGTGTGAAGTCAGATCAGTAGATCTTAATGGCAGTTTGTTTTCTTTTTCATACGACAGCCTTTGGAGCAAGTAGAAGTGGAGTATGTCCCAGAAAAGGCAGAATTAGATGGTGACTTAGATGAGGAATTCAGAAAGGTTTTTGAGAAATTCAGTTTTACGGAAAGTGCTGGTTCTGAGGTGAGAATATGTTTTCTACTGATTCCTTTTATTTGTCCTTGTTTTTAATCCTTTGGTCCCTTTCCTTGTTGTTTCTCTCTATTCTTTTCTCTATCATAATATTCCAGTCTATTCAGGAGAATGATAAAAAGGATGAGACTGCACCTGATGCAGCCTCAAAGAAAAAGGACGACTCAGATTCAGAGGAGGAGGAGCAGGATGCACAACAAAAAGAGAAAGGGGTCTCTAATAAAAGGAAAAAGGTTTTACTATTCAACACTAGTTATGCTGCATATCACACTCACTTTTGTGGGAGATATATTAAGTCAAGTTTTTTTGTGGGCTAAAAATGACATTATTCTCTTGCAGCTTCAACGCCGAATGAAGATTGCTGAACTGAAGCAAATTTGTTCAAAGCCTGATGTAGTTGAGGTATAGATCAACAATGTATTGTTCAAGTATTTGTAGTTCTTATTTGTCTGGGCTGTCTTCTGGTGAATTGCAACATCAAAGATCCAATCATTTTTTATTTTTTTCCATCGATTGGTTGAGATGTATATCCGAGATCCAATTATTTTTGTTTTTGCCATTTATTGGTTTGAGTCGTTATACTAGTTTTTTGAGATCTAATTATTTTGAGTTTCTAGGTATGGGATGCCACTTCTGCAGACCCTAAGCTATTGGTGTATCTCAAATCATATCGCAATACTGTTGCGGTGCCGCGGCACTGGTGTCAGAAAAGAAAGTTTTTGCAGGTGAGTTACGATGGATGATATATATGTATAATGGGTTAAATCTAGAACGCTATGCACATGTTCTATGTAAAATATGTTGAAAAGAAAGTGATTTGATCAAATGGGGTTTTAGTGATGAGGATAAGGGAGGGTGAAGTCAATGAGGTTTGTCTTATATGTATATATGTGGTTCTTGCAGGCAAGCAGCAGTGCCTCTTCTGGAGTCTCGACATGTAGGTGTTTTGCAAGGGGAAACCTTGCATGAGTTTTCTTTTTAATTGGCTTGCTAGCGTGGGTTGGGTTGTAGGCATTTTATAACACCACTTTCAATAAATAAACATGCCTCATTAGAGTACCTTACCTGGAAACTAAACCTGTAATTTCTGCTTAGCAGGATGCTAAGGAATTTCAGATCTATTTACTTTTCAGAGAAAGCTTGAACTAGTTGAATTCGCACACTAAAAATTCATCTCTAGGATTCTTATAGTTGATTTGCATGTAAAATCTTTTGCCTACATCTTATCTCATCGGGTTCTGAAATCATTTTGCAGGGAAAGCGTGGTATTGAGAAACTGCCTTTTCAACTTCCTGATTTTATTGCTGCCACAGGAATTGAGAAAATTAGACAAGTGAGACCAAATTTACCCCTTTGTATTTTTGTCACTATCATGCTAACGTGATTTAGAAGTTGCCTTCAATAATCTATGCTAATCAGGCTGAAGCATAGTTATCACATGTGGTTATGTGCCCAGTGTCGGGTTTGTCAGCAATTTTTTGGTGATTTTGTTGTTACCTTTTCCGTATTGCATGAGGGCAGGGAGTTGATATGTGATGTGCTTGTCCTGTGATGCTCATATTAACTAAAAAGGGCTTACACATTTGGATGAAGTGGCTAGGGTGGCACGTGCGGTTCATTTTTCGTTAGGCAATCGTGTGTGTTGTAGAGCTGCTTCAGCATACTTTTTGTTCCTTTTCCCTTGGAGGTTTTCTGACGAGGGAACGTATATTTGCTAAATAACAATTAAAGAATAAGAAAAGAAAGGGGCCAAAGAAGAGAAGGATGGAGGCATCTTTATTCAAAAAATCTGGTTGTGAATTACAACTAATAAGTCTCAATAACTAAGAAGCTAAAAGGAAACAAATTTCTAATAAACTATAATTGTATCAAAATATGAAAACTAATTTTATCTAATCTAACTAAATATACTTTAAATCAAACTCTATTTTAAAATTCTAATTAAAATCTGTCTCTATCTTTATTCTTATCTTGATCTCCATCATTTTCATTAAGGTTAGGCTCTTTAGAAGACAAAATATCAAGACCTAAGAGGGGATACTTATGTTTTTTCTTGTTTTTGAAGAATAATACTAAAAAGTTGCTCTGATGACTTAGTTGCATAATTTATGTTCTGCATTCAGATATTCGGCGTCCTTCTCAGTATCTTTTAATAAGTCAATAAGCCAGTTACACTGCAATCACTGGACTTTCTTCTATCCCTTTTATATTATCTCACTTCTTCCTGCCCGACTTATCAAGTTTTGCTTCATTCTTTTCTGTGCAACTAATCCTTCTGCGTGTTGATATGCAGGCTTACATTGAAAAGGAAGATAGCAAGAAGCTGAAACAAAAGCAACGTGAAAAGATGCAGCCGAAAATGGGAAAAATGGATATTGACTATCAGGTTTTCTTTGTTCTGAATTTCAAAACACTATGGCCCTGCAATCTCTCTCTCTCTCTATGTGGTAACTTGATTTGTCTAAACTGGTATCAGTATGTGTGTGAGTGCGGAGTTCATCAGTCACTTATTTTTCTTCTTTTATGCTTGTATTTTGTTGACACTTCACTTCTCATTATCTTTTACAGGTCCTCCACGATGCCTTCTTCAAGCATCAGACTAAACCAAAACTGACGGCACATGGTGATTTGTATTATGAAGGGAAGGAATTTGAGGTATTTAGTTCACCAGAAATGCTTGTCCGCAACAGTAGTTTGTTCTTTAATGTATGTTTTGGATAAAGCCAACAAATGTGTAAGTGGATGATAATGATTTTTTAAGATATGTGATTGTTAATTCATCACTTTTGCCTTCTACAATCCTTCGATTAGTAAAATATCATGTCATATTTTTTTCCAAGTTCTACGTCTTACTTTGTCGTGCAATGCTTTGTCTGTTTACAATCCTTCAGATTGTTGTTTCAACTTTGTTTAATGAATTAGAAGTGACATACTCAAGTTTCTGAATATTGGTCAAGTTGATTAGATTTGAAGCTATGGTTTGGTTTGCCTGACAAAATTTAAAAAATGGGTCCTCAAATCTGTGGAGAGAATAATTGCTAAACTATATGTTATTTATTCAGCTTTTAACTAATGTTTGAATTACGCAGGTAAAACTTCGAGAAATGAAGCCAGGAACTTTGTCACAGGAACTAAAAGAGGCTCTTGGCATGCCCGATGGTGCTCCTCCTCCTTGGCTGATCAATATGCAGGTTGGAGAAGATACCTCATTTTATATCTTCAGCTTGGTTGATCTGTATATCTCTTGAAAATCTACCCCTCATTTTCCTTGGGAAAGAGATGAGTTTAATTGCTGTTTATTTTTTATATTCCTTCATTTAAGAGATATGGTCCTCCACCTTCTTACCCAAGTCTGAAAATTCCGGGGCTTAATGCTCCTATTCCTCCTGGAGCTAAATTTGGCTATGGGCACGGAGACTGGGGCAAACCACCTGTTGATGAAGTAAGATTACCTTTCTTCCCTTGTTATTCATTTGCACTTTTATCCTTTTTTGTTTATTTTTCCTCACTCTCTCTCATTTTTCGCTTCCACTAGTATGGGCGGCCCCTGTATGGAGATGTTTTTGGCGTTTTGCAACAAGACCAACCCAATTATGAGGTGAAAACCAGTATATGATTTTATGAAGTATTTCCTAAATGTTTTTATGCTTTCTGATTCCAGTTCACGTGTCTGCTATTGTGCTTAATATTTAACTTATCCAACTTCATCATATTGAGCCTGATTTTCAGGAGGAACCTGTTGATAAGACTAAGCATTGGGGTGATTTGGAGGAGGAGGAGGAGGAAGAAGAAGAGGATGAGGATGAGGAAGAGGAAGAACAGATTGAGGAAGAGGAACTGGAAGATGGCATTCAATCTGTCGATAGCCTTTCAAGGTATAGTATTTACCTTCATGCCTGTGTTCAATGTTTCTCCTTCTCGTCGAGGTTGAATTTCTAGTAATGATGAATGTGGGACTAGCATGAAATGGAATGCCCAGTATAACCCTAGGTGTTGAACGGGTCTTGTGCTTCTCATAACAATGTTTGATATGGATAATAAATGTCAAATTCTTATTAAAAAAGGCTGGTTGGTTGTATCAATTGATAGAAGTAATTAAATTGAAAGATGATTTTGTTACTGGCACTGGTCCATTTTCAAGCTTTTACACGTTCCTTTGTTTGTTTGTGTATACATATTTGGTGCCTGTTTGAGCCACACTTTTTGCCCAAAATGTAGGATTTTGTTGGAGAATATGTGGTTAAAAAATAAGAAGCTTTGGGTTTGCATGTAATATTATTTTTTTGAAGAACGTGTTGTTGAAAATAAGAGAGAAAAATGTATTTTGGAAATAATGGGTACCAAACAAGAGCTTAATGTTTATACATATCCTATTTGGGTTGATTCTGAGTCTCTGACTTGTTTTTTCTTGTTGAATGGGTTTCAGCACTCCTACTGGGGTTGAAACCCCTGATGTTATTGACCTCCGGAAGCAGCAAAGGAAGGAACCTGAGAAACCTCTCTATCAAGTGTGTATATCTTTTGACTGGTGCCACTCCCGATTCAGTTATCCATTTCACTTTTTCTGGAGCTCATCGTTTTGTTCCTGTTCTTTGAAGGTCCTGGAGGAAAAAGAAGAGAAGATAGCACCAGGAACATTGCTGGGCACAAGTCATACGTATGTTTTCTGCTTCTTTTGAAAAATATGGATCTGCTTTTAAAGTTCAGTTTTAAATTGTGAATTGAATTCCGACTACTAATCATACAGGTATGTGATCAACACTGGCACGCAAGACAAGACCAGTGCTAAAAGGGTAAATGAATTTGATTTTCTCTTTCTTTCCTTTTTCTTTTCCCTTTACTTTTACTTGCAAAAAGTAGAGTTCTGCGTGGTAAATTGGTTACTAGCTTTGAATTGCCTATCAGTGGTATTGGGAACTATATTGGTAGGCTTTCTTATTTCTAGTTGATTGCTTTCATAATTCCGCCTTACAAGTTTTCTGTCACAGAAACAATTTTTATACTTTTGGACAAAATGCATGCACAGATATTGGAGTTGCAAGTTAACAGCGGATTGCGACCTACGAAATTCAAAATGATTAGATCTGCAGTTTCTATATCACTTTTTGTTTCGTATATTGGGTTTCATGAATCATTAGTCACTGGCAAGTTATAAAATAACTGAATAGATGTTCTGTTGTAGACTAAGCCTCCCTTTGGATCCCAATTTATAAATGGTTTATAAATTTAGTCAAAGTTAAATATTAATTTCAACCACACATTCATAACGACTAGTTATTATCCATACATTTCGTGATACCCACTAATAGGGGTGAACATGATTCCATTTGGTTCTGGTTCCAAGAGAATCGAACCGAGGCACGAACCAATGGTTTTTTTTTATTTTTTATAATGGAACCAAATGGTT
>CAIGRP010089484.1:0-25827 GCA_903798385.1 Fraxinus cuspidata
GCTGATATGAGGACTGCTTCTTGTGCATGAAAAATAAGTCTGCTACTAGTAGTTACAAAGCTAGAGATGAGATCTTATAGTATGGAAATGTAGAATTGTTGGAAGAAAGGAGCCCATTTGCATTTAATTTTCTTGTAATTATAGGTATATAGTTGCTACTCCTAGTCGATTTGTCAGCTATGCACGTGGAAGATAAGCATATGTTTTCGTCATTTTTATTATCCCTTCTTTCCATGTGATGACACCTTAGAACAGTAGAAGAACAGCATAGAGCTTTATTTGTGTTCACATTGACTTTGAAATCTTATGCAGTGACTGCTAATGGCCTAAGCAAGCAACTTTGGCATAGAATGTTTCCGGAGGTATCAAGTCTTGATGACAGTTTTGAAGTTGAAAATAAGATTGAAGGCATGTATTTCAAGACAGATGATTCTACAGGAAGCGCTCGTCTAGCGAGGGATCACAGAGTGTATGCGTTCTTGACTCGAGGCCTTACTAATGCCATAATGGATTGCATATCAGATGCTATATGTGCTTCCAGCACTGATAATTATCCTAGAGAAAGCATAAAAAATACTCTGGAACCAAGTGATTTTGTTGACGGCAGAACATCATATTGGTCGAGCAAGGGTGAANGGATTGCATATCAGATGCTATATGTGCTTCCAGCACTGATAATTTTCCTAGAGAAAGCATAAAAAATACTCTGGAACCAAGTGATTTTGTTGACGGCAGAACATCATATTGGTCGAGCAAGGGTGAAAGTGATGCTGCAGTTCCTGAAACACTAATATATAGGTTGGCTGCACGAATATGTGTGATTTCTGAAATTCATGTAAAACCATTTCAAGGTCTTCCCACCAGTTCTTTACACTCCTTTTGTGGAACAATTAATATTACATCCTCTATATTTACTGACCCAAATTATGCTTTGGCATGGCACCAGCATATTTTCAGTTTGGCTTCCCCATATATTCATCTAAGGCTATGAGATTTCGGGTGGGATATCAAAAGGTTCCATTGGAGGTACAAAGTGATGAGCTGGATGAATTTCGGGATGTCCAAGATTTTTCAGATGACAAGTATGTATGGACATATACATCACCGGAATATCCAATGGCTCAAGTGAGTTGCCTGCTAGGGCTTTCCTTTCTAATTTTTCAGTTTCTGCTGTAACTGTTCAGGGAAGGATAACTAGTAGTAGTGTATTTCTTTTTTACCGACTTTATCTTCACACAATTGTTGTCTATCTTGAGACTTGCATGGACAAAAATAGTCACCTTTTGGCATGCATATATCAAATTCATTCTTTCCATATGGCATGACTGAAGAACAGTTCACCTGTTTTAATGGTGAATACAGGAGAATCTCTTGCAAAAATTTAAGCTGCCAGAGCCTGTGATTTGCATTGGAGAAATCCTGAAAGTAGAGCTCTTGGGCAGAGTTCAGACACAAGAAACGGATGGGCTATATTACATATGGTGAGTTGTTCTAAGCCTGTGCTCTTATTATCTAGCAGTCTGTTCTTATGGTATAGTCATCGTGGCAACAAGCAATCCCATTCAATTCCTGTCATTCGCACATGGGGTGTACTTTAAAGTTGCTTAATTGAAATTATTGCAAAAATGAGATCATTGTATATAATGGGGATTATATTGTGGAGTATGGATTAAGTCTCCATCCCTAGTTATGAGAGCAATAAGGAAACAAGAAAACAAGCAAGGGAGGTGCAATTTATTGTGGTCCACCCTTATAACTGAGAGCTACATCCAATCACCACTTCTGTTTTTCACTATAATGGAGAAGAAGATTACACTAGTGATTTAACGCCTCTCTCTCTCTCTCTCAAAATAAACAGCACCCTTTATTATCTTTTATATGTGTAGAAATTTTAGGCAACCAAATACATGTATAGAATACCTAATGTACCCTTGAAACTTGATTCCCGGTCGAGGAAAAAAAGTATATAGTATGATTAGACTACACTGGCCAAGAGACTCAACATGCTACTAATGAATTTCTCATACCCCTATGGTGGGAATAAAAGAAAATGAGGAGAAGTATAAAGAGTTGTGAGTGAACAGTTGTAGGAAAAAACCCACTGTACAGTTTTAAGGACTCATGGAGTACACTGGCCCGGCATGTCAATAGAAGTTTTCTTTTTCTTTTTTGGTATTGTGTTGTTTTCATTGGCATGAATTGATTGTCATATTATCAAGTGCTTGTTTATAATAGTTCAAAAGGTTAATAATTAATTTTAACCATACATTTCATGGACCCACAACTTATATCAAATATCCAACCTCATAATTCATCAGTTTTTATCAAAATGTGTTGAAGGTTTTTTTTATCAAAAGCTTTAATGATACTACCCGTAAGTTACTGATCCATACTAATTCCTTCTGCTCAGCATTACGCACGTTGAAGTTGTTGGAAGACTGCTTTTACCTGCATTCGATGTCAAAATTCTAGAATCGGGAAAATTCATATTGGAATACCACCCAGAAGCTGCACGTTGTTCGTCACTTGAAAAATGTTCATAAAGCGTCCCATCCCAGATTCACAGGTTTTGGCAAGCACGCGGAGCTGGGCAAAATGATCCTCAACACAACCAAGGGATTTGATTGTGGAGAGTGATCATTATAGTGATCACCTATATTAGTACTTTAAAATCGTGACCAGTACAATGAATAAGATTTGAACTTCTTATCTTTCTTAACGTTGTTGAGAATTGTACAATCAGAAATATCGAACATACAATAAAAGTGACTGTTTGGTGAGAAGAGAAGGTTGTATGTTCGAGTCCAAGTGAATGTTATTAAGATATTGAGCAATATGTACTTGTCAATCGTTAACCCTACATCTAAACAAGGGTCACTTCTATTATATTCGAGAAAGTAAAATTTACTAAAATTTCTTGTAGTTTTGAGATTTTTTATGTTTGGGTAAGTTGTACTTTATTTCATGTTTGAAAAATGTTTATATATGATAGTATATTTTTAAATTAATATAATGGAATTACCATCTAAAAATGAAAATATATCTTAACATATTATACCCTTAAATTAATAATTTATACTGCATTGATTTAACACTTTATTATTATAAGAAGTTTTCATTATTCAAATATTAAAAGTTTAATGTGTATAATATTTAATAAATTTATAAAATTTCAAACAAGTTGTATTTAAATTACTTTAATAAACAAGAATGTTAATAGTTTTGATATTAAGGTATTGATTTGATTAGTTATGTTTTGTGTCGTAATAGGATGTAAGAATTGTTTTCTATGATATTTATGAAAGATACGTGATGGTATTTGAATTATACTATTCATAACATATGAATTACCTGAATATCTGATAAGGTTTTCAACTTATGAGTAATTTTATGAAATTATGGGAAACAAAATTTGATAACACTCTTGTTTTAAGTCAACATGTGAATGGCACATGACAATTTAACAAAAAATTTTTGGACGGAATTTGTTTAGAGGGGACCGGGACAATGATAGTGAAATGTTGGTAATATGTACGTCAAAAAGAAAAGGATAATTGTATTGCGGGCACCAAAATTTCACCCTAATTGCGCTTAGTTCAATACAATAATGAATGATATTTAACCAATGCATTTAGTCTAAAGCACGCCCGTAGCTTTTGATTGAGCTAACGGGACAAGTAAGAATTCTCGTTTCTTTCTGAACTTCAATTGAGAGCAATCACGTCACTTTACCTTTAATCTAACAGTAATTAAATCACTTTTCTTGTGTGAATTGTAATGGAACTTGCTAAGATATTGAAATATGCATATGCTGCAATCCATGTGAATTTAGTCGATTATGCTTGAGGTCACCTAACTTGCACTCCCGTTAGGTCATCGAACTTTAATTTGCTGCAATCTGGTTGCCTAGCATTAATTTAATTCATCAAATTTGACACAATACTCCATCTTAGATCAATACATGTAACTCTAATTTTAATAGCCATTTAAGTAAATTCTATTAAGTCGGGTGATGCTAATGCAATTAACAAAAGTTCATGTGAACAGTCACAAATACAAGTATTAGTTTTAACAGTCGCATTGTCTTATATCACATTGTGTTGTCAATTAAGACCTCGTTTGTTAGAGATTCTTTTAGAATGTATTTTTTGAAAAGCGATTCTTTTGAGTATTTGTGGTTAAAAAGTAGAAAAATATTATGAATCCGTGTGTAATTTTTTTTTTTTTTTTTTGGGTGAGTATATAAATAAAAATGAGTTAAGAGGGCCAAACATGGACTAAAGTTGATTGACCCATTTGCACTTGTCGGGATTGTAATTTTCATGAAAACATCAAAAGTCCCAAAAAAAGGTAGAAAGGAAATTATATTTACAAGCACAATTTTTATTTTTTACGCTATATATTTATCATACTTAATGCTCTCAATCTTTAATAATTAGCATTTACGTCCCTAATGATTCTTCATTGCATTCCTATAACTTTTTTAAATATATTTTGTATTTGATAACACTTTGTGTTCAAAAAGTTCGTTAAAATAGTGTACAACAACTTATTTTTTTATAATATTTTTTAAAAAGTAAGTAAATAAAAAAGTATGAAAAATTATTTTTCACTTATTTCAAAGCATAAAAATAAAATATTTAGCATAAATTATCATAACGAACGAGATATACTAATTAGCGAAAGGTTGAAAATAAAAATTTGACGAAAAAAATTATAAAAATAAGTGTTATAATGAAAAAATGATTGAAGAGTATAAATGTAATTAAAATATGATGTAACGGTGACACATTGTCACCCTACGTGAAATAAATTGCTTTTTGCCATTTGTCCCGGCTCTTGGGTGGCGCCTCCCCTGCATTTCCATATTCCTCCTCCGGAAGGGGAGGATTTAGTCTGCTATGGCTGACTCTACTTATCCCAAGCCCAATCCGAACTCCAGCCTTCTAGCTTATTCCAAAGACGAATCCTATCTGCAGCCAATCATCCCCAAACGAAGCTTCCTCTTCTAGTCCATCCAAAAACCAGCAGAAACTACATCTTCTGTCCCTTTCTCCTGACCCCATCCGGTAATCACAATTCCAAAGTCTTGCCTTTCGGTTCATCATTCCCTTTTTCAGTTTAATTTATTATTATTTTTTTTTACGTCGCCGGATGGGAATACTACACCCTTGGATTTGGCGAGGGAGATTTCCAAGAGCTTGGCATCGAATTCACTGATTACTAAGGTCGTTGGGGTTTTGTGGGACATGAATAGGCCATTAGAGGCAGATTGTGAGCTCGAGCTATTTAATTTTGAGACAGACGAGGGACGTGATACTTTTTGGAACTCAAGTGCGCACATTCTTGGTCAGGTCTGATGATACGTAACTATTCTTGTCGGTGCGTTTATATGAATGCTTTTGGATACAGTGTTGTTTATGGTTACTGAAATAGCTTGGATTGAAGTGCTTGGGAGTGATCATTGATATTATTTTGTCATCTTTTGTGTGTTTGGCGTTGGCAGTCCTTGGAGCAGAATTATGGGCGCAAACTGTGTATTGGGCCATGTACTACAAGAGGGGAGGTAAATTAATTTTTACTTGGTTTGTTGATTATTAGCTAGATAGTATATTGATAATATTTCTTTTCCAATCTGATTTGCTGATCTGTAATATCTGATTGAAATGTGACTTGCACTTCTAACTTAAACAATGTTGCGTGGTAGTTTGTGTGTCTGTTGGAACTGAAAGGTGGAATGATTAAGTACAGTAAAAAAGAATCATTTTTTGGTTGGTGAACAAGTAGAACCCGAGGAAACAGTTTACAAGACAGTAAGATAGAAACAGCGGTACCTATTACCTGAATCACTAATTCAATATAGACCTCATAATTGATTGGTGAACTATAGGCAGGACTTAAGGTTTTCTGTCCTTATGGAAGAGTATTGAATTGAATTCTTCCTGCGAGGTATCTGCGATGATCTGAGTTGATTTGCACTGGTGACTAAAGAATTCAGAACAAAGGATGTTGAGAATTCTCTGGAGGACTAACAAAGACTTGGCTTTAGAGTTCCATTTGCTTTTCCTCACAAAGAAGGGAGTGTTCAATTTTCTTTGCTTGTTGACTGAATCTCCTTTGTCAGTACCAATAGTTGGCTTTTAATTAGCCTACAAGTTCAAGAATGGGTGAAACTGCTCTCTCTTTCCATTTAATCACTGAAAAAATCTAACATTCAAGTATTTCTACAGGTTGTGAAATTCAAATCAATTTATGACTGATTGAGCTAAACTGTGGTCAAACATCACTTGCTGATGAAAAAATTTGTTTTGTTAATGCATATTGGTAAAGTTGATTAGATCTCTCCCAATCTAGCTTTTTTAGTTTCTAAATGGAGCCTTAGGACACTCTCTATTGGACAAGTGACTTAATTTGACGGATTCACATTGATTGAAAATTGGATTTCAGTAGCTTTTATCATTCAGTTGGTTTACATTTTTCTGCAGTTGCCATTTTAACTCATGACCAACTTATCTTGAATTGGATATATGATTTACAGGGTTTCTTTTATGATGCATTTTATGAAGATCTGGGATTGAATGAGGATCATTTTAAGCAGATTGAAGCAGCAGCATAAAAGCGGTCAACATATAGTTATTTTTATTCTCTGAATTCAGCTTTTAAGAGATTTTAATTACCACTTGGTTTACTTCTGATTGACATACTGTTGCCATAAGTAGTATGTAAGTAGTATGCCCAGTACATATATGTTGCTGCCTTAGCTAAAGTATTTGGAAGGAATGTTCGATTACTGAACTTTATATTTATGCTAATATGATATCACAGATTCTTATATTTATCTGAGCAGGGGAACTATAGCAGGAAATGCAAAAAGAAGCGTCAAACATCCTCCCCGTTTCTTTCACTATTACTGTTGGTTGTGCTCGTTGCATTATTTTTTTATGCCCTATGATATGGAAAATACTGATTTCTGATTGATTCCCTATAAAGTTAGACATGGTTGCATTACATTATCTGCGCAATTCGATATACGTCCGAGTATGTGAGCAAAATTCAGTTCTTACTAACAGTAACTCTCATTTGACTAATGAAATTGTCAGATTTTTTTACTTTTCTAGCAACACAGGCATTTCCAAATTTGTCGAAAGATTATATGCATTATTTTGTCGCCCTTGTCTTAAATCAAGAAGCTATTTCAGAAATTATGGGCTTATGTCAAATGGTTTCTTTGTTGGTTAGTTTCATGACAAATTCGTGTTAAATGTCCCATGTTTCTCAGGAAAAAAACCTTTTGAGCGCATTGATGTCACAAGGGAGCAAGCTCTTGAGATATTTTCTGATAATCAATTCAAGGTCAATTTGTTGCAACTTTTCACATTTTATTTTTAGATGTTTTAAATGAATCAAAGGTTAATATATTACCACTTTTAGCAATTTATCATTTGCTTTATTTGCTTTTTTCATTGGAGCCTTGTACATTATTATTTTTCATGTTTTAATTAGGTTGAAATTATCAAGGATTTACCTGAGGATAAAACTATCACAGTATATAGATGTGGTTCTTTGGTTGATGTGTCGTGGACCGCGCATACCAAATACATCTTACGCAAAAGCATTTAGTTGTTTGAATGCGAGATCTATATTTATTTGGTGGAAGTGAATATTTGCACGCATGATGGTAATAGTTAATCATTTTTTTGTTACTTTGTGAAATCAGGCTTGTAAGCCTATTGGCGTGGAAATAAAGCCCGTGAAAGCTTGCAAAGAGTTTATAGAGTTTATGGCATATCTTATCCAGACCAGAAATGATTGAAGGTGACTTTCTTTGTTCTTGATTATTTCCATTTCCTGAATATGATTCTTTCTTCTTAGGTTTTTGAGGTTCCAGCTAATCTTTGCATTATTGGTTAATGACCTGAGGAGACGGTTCAATTCATTTGATGGTCTAATTATTAAAAAGCTTTTGACTATTTGTTAAGAAGTTACCCAAACGTATTTTTCTTCACATTTAACATTTATCATCAATAATTCCTCCATTATTTGATGTCATTCCACAATCCATCGATGTCAGGTGGAAATCAGAATTTTGATTGTTTACTTCTACATGTCTTGAAGGGTATTTAGTTTGTTTAGTAGTATGAAAGTTGGCAGGGGGGGGGGGGGGGGGGACCAAATTCATCTCTATAAATTCGCCCCATGTAGCGTATGCAACGTAACATCCTAAAAATGATATGTTGCTAGGCTGAAATTTTAAACCTTCCATGATTAGTGTCCATAGGGTAATTCCTTGACTTTTTGTATGTTCCGTGTGATGGCTGGTAGGTTTTGGTTGTTTAATTGCAGAGAAAATCTTATTAAGTTGTTTATTCATCATTGGTTGTTTAATAGCGGAGAAAATCTTAATAAGTTGTTTATTCATCGTTGAGCACCATCAGTGGTTGTGATATCATGTTATAAGTGCAATTCTTACAGGAATACAAGGCCATGCTGGAAGATGGAAGAAGCAAAGAAATATGACCATAGAGAACTGACTAAAAAGCAGGAGATTTTCTTTTTTCACCCACTTAGGTAAGAATATGAGCTACTTAGCATTGCTTTATGCAGTCAAGTATGCTTATGATTTTCACGAGATATATTTCCTATGCTATTTAGCCCAGGAAGTTGTTTCTTCTTTCCTCATGGTGCTCGGGTTTGCAACAAGTTTTTGGAATTTATATGAAGTCAGTACTAGAAGAGAGGCTATGAAGAGGCAAATTAATTCATTTGTTGGGATGATGTTATAAATATCAGAATATGCAATTAAGTGTAGAATTTTTAATATTATTACTTGATTAGGGTAGGTGTGGTCTTCAATTATGTGCAGAATGCAACTCTGGGAAACCTCTGGTCGTGCTGCAAACTACAAGGAAAATATGTTTGTCTTTGAGGTTAAAATACTACCTGATGTCAAGAGTCTGACGACTATATATCTGATTTACTTTGTTAGATGTCTAGATAATCTCGAAATGAATAGAAAATGTCAGGAATTTACATTAAAGATGGCAGGGGCAGTTTCAATTAAAAAGTTATCTATTGCTGATTGTGTTGTTCTCACACTGTGATGAAATGGTATGTGTGGGTTCTCTTCCAGGTTGAGAAACAAGAGTTTGGACTTAAGCCAATGAATTGTCCTGGCCACTTTCATATCGGGTTAAGCCTAGTTTTTTTTTTCCGTCCCTCTAGTAGCATGAATGTGCCATGAGCTTTGCAGTATATTTGATTGAAATCTATATTAAAAATTGATTTTAATCTTAATTTTTGGCTGCTAATACTCTCTAAAATGAATCTCAAAAAATTACATGCAACTCCACATTGCAGAACTTCCGCTTCGCCTAGCTAATTTTGGAGTCTTGCAACGAAATAAGGCCAGTGGTGCACTTAGTGGATTGACTTGTGTCAGGAAATATCAGCAGGTACACATAAAACCACATATGAACAGGGGATAGCATAGATTGGAAATTTTACGGGATGACGCTCATATCATCTGCAGGGAATCCCAGGTAGATAAGATTTTGTGATACGCAGCTTGCAAATTTAAATCCAGAAAAAAAATAGTTTGAATGTTCTTTCATTTCACGGATAAAAGATGAAGTCAAGGCTGCTCTATTATTTATCAGCTATACGTACAAAAAATTTGGCTTCACTTTTGATCTGAAATTATCAACGGTATGGAGATTAATTCTTCCCACTGGAAGTTGTAATTCTTGTTCGACTTTTTTGGAAATTACGTCTGTATATGTCAATAATTGTCGTCGCTCCAGTATTTGACTTCATACACGATGCCCACAATTGTTTAGATCTTAAATTGTTGGGAAGAAGCATGGACAGGTGGTAATTAGCTAGGCTCTACAGTTTCATTTTTGTCTCCCTAGGATGTCTGGCTTTGCATCAATGTCAAATTTGACCGTGCCAAGTCCTCTTAGATATGTGGGTTTGGTATTTTTCCAGAAAAAGTTCTGCTCAACCTGAAATGCCACTGATAAGTGCCATTATCCTTGTCTTTACCCGTGTCAGTAAATGTATATTGGCTTTGCCAAGATGTTAATAAATGTAAATGCAAGCTTGTGACGTACAAAAGAAACAGTTTTCCAACAAGTTCAAACACAGTTTTGTACAAAATGTAACTGATTCTGTAGAATTTTTTTGGGTGCCTGTGTGGGGGTGCGGAGTTCTGCTCTTTATTTGGAACAATTTATCTTGGAGTATTGCTCCTGTATCTTGTCAAATTCTGTGTTGATCATCTTTTTGCCCTTTATTAATAGTAGGTGCTGGATTGAATTTTCTTTGTGAAGTCCTTATCCGCTTGACTTCTTGTAGGTCGCCGTGCGAGTGAGAGACTAATGATTCTACCATGAAGAGCGTTGAGGAACTGCTAAAAGACTTCAAGGATGCAGTGGCAGCCTTCCGGTAGCAGTCTGTATGGTTTTACAGGACCGTATATTGGAAAGCATAGCTTATGTGTGAATTTTAAAATTTGATTTTTTATTTTTTTAAATTTGATTTTTTATTGGAAGCAAAAAAGAAAGTTCAAGAGAAAGAACATGGACTCATTTCTTCATTTTTCCATGTTGATGTTACGACTTTACATTGAATTAAATTTGCGAAGTCAAATTTCATTTTTACTTGGCAAAAGCAATGTTTTCTTGCGTCTATCTGGGTATTGAAATGTTTTGCTGCTAACTCGTTTCTTCTGTCTTGAAAGTAATGAATCTTATAATGTGTCTTGGCTTAGTATGCGGTAAATACTTTGTATGCCAAGAATTCGTAAATTCTAAGATGCCATTCCATGAGAATAAAATTACCAGGAATAAGATCAAGAAGAATGAACCATCAAATTTTATTGAATTTTAATAGACGGAAATATCATATTAACATCAATTTATAACGTCCTTAAATTTATGTCAATAGATTACACTTGCAAGAAGCTTTGACAGGCTAGAACCCAGAAGAAAAGATGATAGTAAGACAAACACCAATGAAAGTACAAACAAAAGCAGCTACAAAATAGTTGAGAGGAAGAACCGAAAACAAAATGATTAAATAACCAAACGTCTGTACATAGCTATATGCCAGGTTCCCTTCCCTGAAGTCAGCAATAGAGCTAACCATGTTATTTCCACATATAGTTTATGCTGTCATCAAGATCACTGTTAAAAAACCCATTTTCCGTGGACTCGTGGGCAATGTCTTGTACCATTTCCTCTGATAAATGAAGATTCTGTGGCAAATCTGATGATTTATGGCTAAATGAGAAATTATTTGAAGCAGACTGGAAACTGTTGCTTCTGCTTGGTGGGTGTCCAACAACATTGCCTTGTCCATTTGCAGACGGAGTAGTAGCAGCTGAAGGGCTGTTTCTAAACCCGAGTCCATCCCGACCTGCACCCTGAATCGAAAGGGTCTGCTGTTGAACCCCGCCCCTACCATTGTTATTGTTCATATCCTGCAACAATTGCTGGATTGTTTGCTGTTGTGACATTTCGCTCCCGAGAGAGGGCTGGGGTTGATTTTGCAGTAGTAAACCATTACCACTTAATGAATGCTGCAGCCCTTGCTGCTGCTGCTGCTGCTGTGACACATGGGAACTCGAGAAGCCACTACCAGGTACATTCTGCAACCCAGAAATTGATGAAGTCAGAGCTTGGCTGGAGTAACTGAAGGAAGAAGATGCCTCCTGTTGAATTAAATTGTGGGTTGAATTTATTGAGTTCTGCCTCAGCAAATTTTGATTGCTTGTCAATGCAATAGCAGCCTGTGCTGAGCCACTCAAAGCTCCTCGACCAATCATTTGTTGGTTGTTATTCATTTGACTGTTGGTTCCTGGATTCAATGCCATTACCTTATTTTGTGCATTGGAATCAGATGGCATACCCTGGACACCTCCTATCTGCTCCATCTCTTGCATCTCGATCTTGGGCACAGTGGTGTGTCGTGGAAAATTTTTCAAGCCCTCTGTAAATGAACATTGCTGTTATATCATGCTGAATTATATTAATGGCCATCCAGACATTATTTCGTGCTCTTGGAAACATGGATAAATAAGACTACATCTTTAGTAGCACTCAAGCTACAAAAAAGCACGTCTTTGTGTAGATCTATGCATTCAATAAATCCCATCAATATTCCATTATGCATGCAAATTTTGCAAATGGATCGTGGGTTATTTGAGGTAAAGTTCCATTCGCAGTAGCTATCTTCCGTATCAATCACGTAACTTTAATTTAATTTCAATCGGGCAACTATAATTCAATTTGATTTCAATTATGGCAACTTTGTCCAATTCCACTGACAAAAACCAATGATATGACCGTCATTAAATGACGGTCACCACCCGTAACCGTTAGTTGTTGAAGTGAAGTACGTACAAATATAGTAATATAAGCCCATGTTTGGGGGAGATTAAAATCAGATTTTTAGTAGATTTTGATAAAAATTGATGAAATCAGTAGTTGAAAAGTTGTGGGTCCCATAAAATATGTAGTTAAAATTAATTGTTGACTTTGACTTAGATTAAAATCTCGTACCAAACAGGGGCTAAATGATGGGATTCATTTATCGACTATCGGTTCCTTGATTTTCGTCAATCTAAATGAAGGAATTGGATAGAGTTACTCCATTAAAATCAAATTAAGTACAACTACTCAATTAAATAAAATTAAATTACAATTACCTGATTGACACTAGAGTAAAGTATAGTTACCGTGAATGAATATTACCTGTTATTTGAGTATGAAACAGTAGGAACACAATAATTACCAATTGGCCCAACTTTTTGTTCTCTGCAGAAATCCATCAGTTTTTTCATGCTATTGACAACCTCAGCAATCTGTTCACAGCAAACAACTATGAGACACCTTGAAGAAAAGTATGAACAACAGGCCAATGCATGTTAAAAGTTCTATAAAAGATCAAAACATGCCTGAAGGCACCGAACATATCTTTTGGAAAATCCCAAATCATTAAGTGATTGTAGCTCCAAACTCTTGGCAAGCTGACGTCCAGCCGTTACAACCCTGGAAAAAGTAGGTCTCGAAAGGTTTCAATACAAGAAATGTATAAGAAGTCACAAACAGCTTTCAGTCAAACAGTAATTTTCAATTCAGCAAGTCGAGTGCATAATTATGGAGCTAGGGATCAAAATGTAAGAAAACAGCAAGCTAGGAGTTTCTTCAGGGGTTACAAAGGTACTTAAGTCCTCCCTGAACCTCTGGACATGAGAAAGCACTTGAGGACTGCAATACAAGGCTAAGTAACAAAACAAATTCCTGAACCTTCATAGATTGGATTTTATTATTTAAATATTGAGGTGAGAGTCTTTTTGATTCTTTGCTTTTCAATGAACAATAAAACGAGATAGGCAAATTCAAAAGGCGTTGCTGTGGTCACAGCAACTTCAAAGCAAACAGATAGTCACAATAATAAAAAAGTGAGGTGTCAATATAAAATTCAGCATAAAATAAACACCACATAAACTAATAAATGTATTTCTTTGACATTCGAAGTCTGGAGGTAATTAGCTATTCTTAGATTTTATAACCCTATTGATGAATTAATAGTGCAAATATTCCAAACGTGGAATAGACAGCGAGAATTGAAACATAAAAGCTGCGACGTATAACATAGACCGCTGAAAATTTAGTCGATTAAAATTGACAACAAAATCAGTAGCAAGAGCATGCATAATCATGATGGACTTTAAAGTCCAGTTCAAAGGTCTAGTAAAAGAAATCTGCTGAGTTCTTAAATCCCGTGGACAATCAAATTTATGGATGACCGATTTTTGCTCATTCCAATGAAGAATTTTATTAAACTTAATTAATCAGTGAGCAGGATATTGCTTTTCGTTAGCAGACATTGAACTAAGAGGGGGAATAAAGGAAACAAATGAATTGGTCTAAACGGAAAAAGAAATTGCGGACTAGTAGAGTAGATTTTTTTCACTCACATAACACTGTTTGCCTGTAAATCAGGCTGAGAAATGCCATCAGGACCACTTTCAGAAATTGTACTTTGGCATTTCTGCGCAACTTGCAGCAATTGATTTACCTGCAGAAGAATTGCGGTTTAGAAGTTCCACATACACAATGTAACACGCTGTACTTGTATCGAATAACTTTATGCTAAACAAGTGACATTTGGCCCATTAAAAAGTGTTGCTTTAATATTGTAGTTGTTGCTGTGGGTGAGTTTTTCCACAATTTCTCAAACAGTCTTTCCGCTCTTAATGAACAAAACAAAAAATGAAATAGTTTCAGAACTTCTATATTGAAACTGTGACATCCCCAATTTCTACTATGCCATTTTACTGAATGGTGCATGGAGTTAGCAAGGCTAGCACAAGCAGGGAATTGATTAACCACAGCAGCATTTAGTATCAAAATTCCTTCTTGACTGTGAATGAGGGAAAGAATATTGAGTAAAGTATTTCTTTTTTTCAAAAAAATTAAAAATTAAAGTCCATATAAGCTCAGAATGGGGTTTTTAGACTCAATAAATAAACTTAATAAAGATGCAATTGGAAAAAACACATTATTTAAATTCACGTGAAAATTTGAGCAACAAAGTTATATATTGACAGATAGGTTAGAACACCAATGGTGCAAATAACTAAAGTAAATAAGAATGAAGCTTAACTAGTGCAACATGATGTAAAAAGACTTTCTTTTATGCAAAGATAAGAAACAGTTGAATTATAAGAGATCAACCGGCAAACAGTCAGTCAAGTATGCATTTACCTGTGGTGCTACCAATCTACGAGAAAGAAGTTCCTCATGACGCCGTGCACAAAATTCCCAAGATAATATCTAAACAAGGTACGCGATTGGTCAAAGATCAATGCAATGACTGCATAGCAGTAACAGTGCTTCCTAGTGATTAGCGTTCATTACCTTTAAATCGGGGCTAAAAATGATACGAAGCTGACCCTCGCGAACCACACGGAGTTGCTCATATATGCTTTCTTGAACTGCCTTTGTATACTCAAGCATCATCATTCCTGAAGGAAATCTACATTCACGAGGCAAGTCCAAAAACAAGAGCTCATCGATGACACCACTGCCAAATTTGATTTCGTTTAGTCTGGGGAGTACTTCAACAGTCGCCTCTGTTAAAACCCACAGAACAAGTTCGAACATGAGCTAACTTGACTAAAAGAGCATTCTATTATTTTACAATTAGTCCAAGTTAACCTAAAGATCTTTAGATTTCAAATTACTCCAAAGTTTTATCAAAGAATTTATAATCTCATCTACTAAAACCATGACATCTCAGAATAACATACTCCTGGAAACCAAATCTTGTATTCTTGGCTATATCTTGTAAGCTCATCCAAGACAAAAACAAATAGTCAAATACATAGAGCCTTAAGCATAACCTTGATGTGAATCTAGAGTGATAGGAGCAGTGTTTGATACACAGCATCCTATAAGAAACCCTTTTAGGGTCCCCAATTGAGATTCTAATCTCAATTCAATGCAAACAAATGAGCCTGTTTGTCAAAGCTTATGAGCAATTATAAGTTGGTTAAACTCTATTTTATCCACAATTCGTAGGATCCACGATTTTTACCTACCCTTATAACCCCACATTCCTTGGGACCCACTGCTTATAAGCAATTAATTATAAACTTTGACAAACATGCATTGAATCTTCCTCAGGGAATAGGCAAGTAACGAACGACTTAATAGGAAACCGATATTCTCCTTACCCATCAAGAATTTTATATGGGTAAACGGAAGAGTAAATTACAGAAACAATAGTAAATGAAATAGTCTAGATTATATCATAGTAGCACATCACAATTGACATCTGTCACGATTGGACAAAAGAACACAAAATCAAACATACAGGATTTCAAAACAAAAAACACGACTCACCAAATCCCCTCCCAGATTTTGAACGACAAATGTCGCACTGCCATGCATCCTGACAAAAAAGAAACAACAAGAGCTGGTTAAGAAATTATGCATTTGAAAAGTTCCAGCTTTGAACAAACTAGAGATGGGAAACCAGATATTGCATAAATTAGATGAAAATCAAATCCATCCAATTCCTGGAGTAAGATTTATCACGAAATGAGTAAAATTGACTACTATCCAAACAATTGGTCAATTACCATTGCTGCCTGCGGAAATACCCCGAGCGAATGATTCCCAACGTTATCGTACAAGGATAGACACCACCTCTTCTTTGCACGTGGAGAGTAGTACTCAGCAACAAATTTTTTCCAATAGGCAATAGTGTTACCCTACAAGTTGTGGGTGGATAAATAACTATCACGTGGTAACAAAAATTCCAACCTTACATTGAAATTAAGAAAGGAAAAAATAAAAGTCTAAACATGCTTTTTATAAGTTTCTTTCAGATGATAACAAATGAGGAAAAATCATATAAGATTTGGACAAAACATTGTTACTAGATCATGAAAACTAGTAACATACTCACAGGAGGCCTCTGTCTCTGATGATACAGGTATTGCATTAGCCGACGTGAGCATACACCACCATCATAAGGGCGCTTCACGGAAGATGAGGGCTGCATTCCCTGTTGTTGAAGCTGCTGTCTTAGCTGCTGCTGCTGCTGCTGTTGCTGTTGCTGCAACAACTGAACCCTCTGCATTGGTGGCATGGACTGTAGGAGCTGTTGCTGCTGTTGCTGTTGCTGTTGCCGAAGTCTCTGCTGCTGAATCAAAGCTTGCAACTGCGGGTTTGAGTTTTGTAAGTGCATTGAATCTTGTCTCTGCAACAGTTGCTGCAGAACCTGTTGTTGGACAATATCTTCCTGCTTGATGTCCAAGCGAGGTTTCTTTTGTAGCTGAGACATAATAGTGGGATCCTGAATTAAGGAACTAAGGACCCTTGGAACACCAGGAAGCTGAACTTGCCCCATCCCTGATGTAGGCAAAGATGTCGCAATTGAAGCTCCCTGATGCTGCTGACTTTGCTGTGCTTGTTGAGAGTTTGGGTTTTGATTCGAACCTGGCGGCCCAATAGAGGTTCCGTCCACGACAGAAGAGCTAGAAATGCTAATGTTATTAGATGAGAATGACATGGGAGATGCAGGTAGGCGCATATAAGATTCCTTATTGATGCTGGTACTTCTCTGCAGAAGGGGACCCCCTGAAAGTCCTGAGTTGGCATCAGTGACCGAAGAACTTGCCCCAACACTTTGTCCAGAGCTTGCCACACCATTTATGACTGTGTTGCCAACCCCAGAAGCTGGACCCATGTTGGGACATGCATTTCCGGGTATTGAATTCGACGAGTTATTGAAATTCGAATTCAACTGAGAATTTCCTGCAACCAGGGACCTCCCATCTCCTTGGGAAAACATTCTGGATCTCAAAGAAGTATCATTCATTCCTCCAGCCACACGAGAGGGCACCATAGGAGATACTGTTGCCTGGGGCTGGGATCCAAATTGCTATCCAGTGCCAACCGTTTTACAACTTAATGTACATTAAAGGGGACTTAACGCCAGCTGAACTTAAGAAACACTTAACTTCAAACTACCATTCTTCAAATTAAAATATCCTAAATCGAAATTAACACAATAAAAATTCTTCAATTCGTTTCCTCATGACTTTATGGCATAACCCAATACTTTTTAGCCTCAATACTATGCAATCTATAAGAAAAATTATGTTAGATTCTTCTAAATAACAAGCAGACAGAAATAAGAGTAGAGCAAAAACTTGGCAAAGAAAAAGTACGACATTTACAATACAAAAAATAAACTAAATCTGAACAAGCAAATTTCAGTTTTACATTGTCAGGATGTTTACAAAATATACTCATTGCAATAGTTACACCAAAATCCACAATCCTTGATGATGTTCACAAAACCCTAATTTTGAACCATCGAGTCCAGAGCATAAATTCGTCCTAAGTAAAGCACAGTTCTTTGCCAACTATGAGTCAAACTGAAGACAACACCTGATTAAATCAACTAATAATTAAATTATTAACGATCCAAGAAGCAAATAAAATTTCAGCTCAATCACACCCACCCGATAAAAAGTGAGATCAAACCCAGTATCACTTTAATTAACTTAATTTACAAATTAATCAGTGCCTAACAGCTAAAAAACTCAGGTTAAGCTTTTGATTGGCATCACTTTACACCTAACATTAATTTGAAATAAAGATCGAAAATTTGCAACGAACCGAAACAAAAAATAGTAAAAACACAGGAAACTAAAGCTCTATACTTGCTAAAAATGGAAAATGCTTAAAACTTTTTCCACTATAGATAATTTCCTGAAGAGTAAAAGAGGCAAAATTGCAAACCTGGAGATAAAGAGACAAATAGAGTAAATTGAAATTGAGAATTTGCAGGAAAAGGGGAAGAACTTGTACGCTGATTCGATTTTATATGCCTAGTGGGAATTGGAGGGGGATGTGACCGAATGCAGCCGGTGGAGGATATAGACTGACTGGATGCAGCCGGTTTTTGAGAACACGTGTCGAGTGATTTATTGGATACTTCATAATCGGTACAAGATCTACGGCGGCGACACGAAACTGTATGATACGTGGCAATATTCTATTGGAAGTGATCTTAACAAGTGTAGGCCTGGTGGAGGTTGTAATCCGTACATGCGTCACAGGTGAGCAAACCCAATCATCAACCTTCTTTCCCCAAATTCTTTCTCAAATTACCCATAGAAAAATCACGAACAGCGAAACAAAATGAGTAGCAGCATCACTGTCAATGCCAATCTCTCGCAAATCTCGTTATTTCGGTTAGAGTTCGCGCCACCCAAATCTAATCTTCCCTCAAAATCCCACTTCAACATCACTACAAAACCACTACTCACAAGAATTTCTTGCACTCGTCTTCCCCAGAACACCCCAACTCAACAGCAGATCAATCTCTCTGTTCTTCGCTTCACACTTGGTATGTGTGCTTGTGTATGTGTACGCGGGTAATAAGTACAAAGCATAGTTTGTAATAATCAGGATGCCCCACTAAATAGAGCCTTAACTTAGAGAACTGACATTTAGGATATAATTTTGTATCTGTATTGTATATATTTCTAAAAATGTGAGATTTTCTGGGTTGTTTTTGAAGGGATACCTGGTTTGGATGAATCATATTTACCCAGATACATTGCCTATACATTTGGGACGCTTTTGATGTTAAATCATTTTGTGGGCTCGGATTTGTCTTCCATTACTTCAGCTCAGCTTGTAAGTGAATTCCTTTCAAAAATTCTGCTCAATTTAGTTGTTAAATAACTTAAATTAATAGTGTGTTTTGATTGTTACTTATTTTTAGCCAAGTAGTACTTAAATTAAATTACTTGATTCTTGGATTTTCTTGATATTGTGTAGAGATCAGAAGTTCTGGGTCTTTCTTTGACTGCGTTTTCTGTAGTCATTCCCTATCTTGGAAAATTTCTCAAGGTAACTTTTTTTTTTTTGTCTTTCCTTGTATTATTTCCCTTCCTTCTGGAAATTATTCTAGTTTGTACTTTAGGATGTGTAAAATGCCGTAATTGGAGAGAGGAAAAATGGGAGAACAGAGCACTTGAAAGATAAAAATCAATCTGAAAATATCATAACTCAACTTCATCACTTGTACATTACAGTTTATATACATGTGCAAAGCTGTCATCTAACTGTCATTTAACAAACTAAACTAATCAAATATTTACAGTTGTACATTTAAAACTAATTTAAGTTGTATCTGGTTGCTTGGACCGAGACCTGCATTTGGCTTCCCTTGACTTCAACTCTAGAGCTTCAAGGTAAGACTGTAGATTCCAACACCTCCCTCAAGAGGGGAATGAATATTTATCATTCCCATCTTGCGTATCAAATGATGAAAATGAAGGGAACCAAGTGGTTTAGCGAGGATGTCTGCTGCCTGATGCTTTGAAGGGATGTGGATAATTTTGATCAAACCTTCTTGCAATTTTTCTCAAACCAAATGACAATCAAGTTGAATGAGCTTTGTCCTTTCATGTTGAACTTGGTTGGATGCAATTTCAGAGGCTGGCTTGCTGTCTGTATACAATAAAGCAGGTTGGGAACGTGGAATCTGCAAATCATCCAACAAATAATCCAACCACTGCAACTCACAAGTAGTTGAGGCTAGTGCCCAGTATTCAGATTCAGCTGATGATCGACTAACTGTAGGCTGTTTCTTAGATTTCCAGGATATCATTGATTCACCAAGAGAAACAGTAAAACCTAAAACACTTCTTCTTGTGTCTATACATCCACCCCAATCACTATTGGAATAAGCTTTAAGATGGAGATCAGAAGTTGCATCAAAAAATATACCTTGTCCTGGAGTCGCCTTAATATACCCGAGGACCCTTTCAGTAGTATTCAGACGAGTAAGGCTAGGATTAGCCATGAATTGGCTTAGAGCTTGTACTGAAAAAGATAGGTCAGGTCTTGTTATAGTAAGATACAAGAGCCTGCCTGTGAGCCTTCTAAACTGAGCTAGATTTGGTAGAGGAGGAGAACCATCATGAGCATTGAGTTTTATTGTTGATTCCATTGGAAATGCTACAGGTTTTACAACTTGAAAAACCACTGTATTCCAAGATATCTAGAGCATATTTTCGTTGGCATAATGTAATGCCTTTTTCTGACCGAGCCACTTCAATGCCCAAAATGTATTTCAATTCTCCCAAATTTTTAATAGTAAAAGATTCATGTAAAAACTGCTTAACAGTAGCTATTTCATCCAGGTTATTAGAAGCAAGAATAACATCATCTACATAAATCAAAAGGGCTATGAAACTGCTTGAGTTATGTTTGATGAAGAAAGAAGAGTCAAATTTGCCTTGGACAAAACCAAACCGAATTAAGGAAGAAGACATCTTTGAAAACCATTGTCTGGAGGCTTGTTTTAGGCCATAAAGACTCTTCTTGAGTTTACAAACTCTTGGGTCGGTGTTTGAAGAATATTCTGGTGGTAATTGCATGTACATCTCCTCATTTAACTCCCCATGAAGAAAAGCATTATTGACACCAAGTTGATGTAAAAACCAATGCTCAGTGGCTATTATGGCTAACAAAGCTCTAACAGTTTTCATTTTAGCCACGGGAGAGAAAGTGTCAAAATAATCAAGTCCTTCCTGCTGGGTGTAGCCTTTTGCTACTAACCTAGCCTTGTATCTATCAATAGTGCCATCAGCTTTAAACTTGACTCGATATACCCATTTGCATCCAATTGCAGTCTTATTTGGAGGTAAAATTGTAAGATCCCATGTGTTATTTAATTCAAGAGCTTTGATTTCTTCAGATGTGGCCTTTTGCCAATGAGGATAAGATTTTGCTTGATTGAAATTCTTTGGTTCAGAAGTGGAAGACAAAGCAGATGTATAGGCAGCATAATTTGAAGATAGATGTTTTGTAGACAAAAAGTTTTGAATGCCATAAGGCTTACCAGATGAAGGAACACAACAGCTGGGAGAATCTTGAGTTGCTGAATCAGATCTGGTCATATTACCACAATAGAACTGCTGAAGATATGAAGGAGGATTTCTTGTTCTTGTTGATCTTCTAAGAGTTGAATTTTCAGATATAGGTGTAGGACAATGAGAAGGAACCGATTCTGGAACTTCAGGAATAGTAATATGTGGTGGAATGGGAGATATAGGATCATAAATTTGTGGAAAATCAGGAAAGACAAAAGGAGTATGAAATGTGTGTGGGATAGAAGGACAAGTTGTTTCATGAAATGTAACATTTCGAGAAACAAAAATTTTGAGGGTGGTAAGATTAAGCACTTTGTAGCCTTTTATATTTGGTGGATAACCAACAAAAATGCATTTGGTGGCTCTAGGATGAAACTTGCCTCTGCCAGTTTTTAGTGTGTTAGCAAAACACAAACAACCGAATGTTCTTAAGTAACTGTATGTAGGGGGCTTATGAAAGAAGATATCAAATGGTGTGGTGTTTTCTAAAACTGAAGATGGGATTCGGTTTATGAGATGTGTAGCTGTTAAAACAAATTCAGTCCAGTAAGTAAGAGGCAATTTTGACTGGAATAAAAGAGCTCTTGAAACATTTAATAAGTGCTGACGTTTTCTTTCAACACGAACATTTTGTTCAGGAGTTTCTACATAAGATAACTGATGAATTATGCCAGTTTCTTGGTAAAAAAGAGGCATATTAAATTATTGTCCATTGTTTCTAAGTGTTTGAACTTGAGCATTGAATTGTATCTTGACATAAGTAATGAATCTCTTGAGTAAAGTTTGAGTTTTAGATTTGGCTTTGGCTTTTAAAAGCCAAGTAAATCACGTATGATCATCCACAATGGTAAGGAAATATCTATAACCAGAATGCGAAATAACAGAAAAAGGGCCCCAATTTAGTAATTGAAAAGCTGCATTTGATCTAGTTTGTGATACAGGAAAAGAGTGTTTCTTCTGTTTAGCTAGTGGACAAATTTCACAAACATGATCATTTGATGATCTTATTTCAGAAGCAACAGTACTAATGAGTTTAAGTTTGACAGGGGATAAATGTCCTAAACGAAAAATGCCATAATTCTGGAGTGACAAAAGAAGAATGAGCTAAAAAGGAGCTATTTAAAGCAGAGAAATCCTTGTGCAGAGCAGCAGAAAAATTTGAAAGGTGATACTGGCCATTTTTTACTTCAGCAAGCCCAATCATCTTCCATGTGCTGAGATCCTGCAAGACACATTTTGATTGAAAGAAAAATAGGGCAATAGAATTGTCGTTAGTCAATCTAGAAGTAGATATAAGATTGATATGAAAAGAAGGGATATAAAGTGCATTATGGAGAATTAGATCACGAGAGACTTTGACAGTACCAGTAAAAACAATTGGAACTGTGTGGCCATTTGGTAGATGTACAGATGCAGGTGATTTAGGAATTATGATTGATGTAAACGAGTGAGGAGAACAGATCATGTGATCTGTTGCTTCTGTGTATAATATCCAAGGAAATTTATTTTCTACAGATGCAGCAGCTGAACAAAAGGTAGAGTGGTTACCTGCTGTGAAAACAGTATTAACTGCAGGAGTTGGATTAACAGATTGTGTGGAGAAAATGGCATGGGTGAGCTATGTGTATTTTGCTCCAAAGAAGATGCAACGTTTGCATTGGGCACACGAGTTGGATTAAATCTTCTTCCTCGAGGTCTTTTCCAACCAAGAGGATAGCCAATAAGCTGGAAACACTTATCCACTAGATGTCCAGAAAATCCACAATGGGAACAAGTGACATCTGATTTCACCTTACCTTTGCTAAACTTAACAAATGACTAAGTAGCAGCCATATCATGAGAATCAATTGGAATATCTATTGCTTTCGTAAGAGATCTTTGACTTTCCTCTTGAAGGAGTAAAGAAAACACTTAACTCATTGAAGGTAAGGGGGAAATGAGCAATAACTGACTTCGGGTCTATGAAAAAGACTCATGCAGACCAATTAAGAACTTTATAACAAAATTAGCTTGTTGTCAATCTAAAAGATTTGTCAGAATGTCACATTTGCATTTATCCATAAAACCACAAGTGCAAGTAAGAAGGGGACGATAACTGAGATATTCATCCCATAAGGCTTTGAAAGCACTAAAATATTCAGTAATTGAACTCGATCCCTTCGAGATCGAACTCAATGATCTTTCCAAAGCAAAGACCCTGGGACCGTCACTTCGCAGATAGCGAGCTCTCAATTCATTCCAAATATCAACGGCAGTGTTGAAATAAAGCAGACTACCTTTGATTTCCTTGGAGATTGAGTTCATAAGCCATGATAGAACCAGATTATTTGCTCATAACCACGCAGTCTTAAGCCGAGCATCATTATTTGGTTGAGGCAGAGATCCATCAATGAATGTGATCTTATTCTTGACGGTCAGGGCAATCGAAATAGATCGGCTCCAAGCTACATAGTTGTCGCCGCAGAATACTTCAGAAACGAGAAGCGCACCAGGATTGTCGCTTGGGTGTAGATAGTAAGGACTCGAAGAGTCATCGGAAGGATTGATCGGAGGATTAGGACTCGATAAAGTGGTAGTTTCACTCGATTCTTCCATGGGAAAGGTTTTGATTCAGCAGCAGGAGCTATATATTCTTTGTTACCATGTAAAATGTCGTAATTGGATAGAGGAAAAATGGGAGAACATAGCACTTGAAAGATAAAAATCAATCTGAAAATATCATAACTCAACTTCATCACTTGTACAGTACAGTTTATATACATGTGCAAAGCTGTCATCTAACTGTCATTTAACAAACTAAACTAATCAAATATTTACAGCTGTACATTAAAAACTAATTTAAGTTGTATCTGGTTGCTTGGACTGAGACCTGCATTTGGCTTCCCTTGACTTCATAGAGCTTCAAGATAAGATTGTAGATTCCAACAGGATGTACTGGGGCATTTTTTTGTAATATTAGTTAGGTTTCTAAATGCTTAAAAATTGCTGTAGGATATTGAAGTCTTAAGTATAAATAAATCGCCTCCTCTCCAAGATGAGTTGCTCCTGAGATCGAATCTGGCCATCATGTATGCAAATTGTGCGAGTGACATAAACCCAACATAAAAGGGACATGTTGAGCTGAATTTATAAACCCAACATAAAAGGGACATGTTGAGCTGAATTTATATAAGTAATGTGTCCCCTTTAGATGAGATATCATCTTTGCTGAATCCATTTGATGCTACAGAGAAGCGTTCCTAAACTCAACATTCCACAGGCACAAATACTTGTAAATGGTTGCTTGTATTTCTACTGATGTACCTCTGAAAATTTGTAAAAAAAAATTAATCTACTTGCTAAAGAAATTTTCTGATCAAATGTTTGTGTTTGTTTGTGATGTTACAAACTGTCTTCATTTCCCAGTCAATATTGCTTTCAGTGACTAGACAGGTCTTTAGGTGCAATATCTTTCAAATTATCTTAGTCTTTACTAGGAGACTTCTTTCAGGGTGCTACTTCGATTGATCAGAAGAGTATACCTAAAGGAGCGGAGCAAATCTTTGTCATGTCCCAAAACATTTCAGATACTCTGAAGGAAGATTTGGCTTGGGGAACGTACATTCTATTGCGTAACACAAACTCGATATCCGTGGTACCTTGCAGCCTAGGCCCTTAATTATCTTTTGCTGGATTCTAATGCAGAAGCATGAATTTATAAACAGTAAACCACTGTCTACATAAGATCTTCAAAAATCATATTTTCATCTATTATAATAGACGAGTAAAAATTTCTTCTGTTTTCAGAAGTGCACTGAATTTCTACATTGTTCTAGTTCATCGTAGTTCAAGATGCATTGTGTGTGCGTGGCTACTGGAACACACCCAGAGACGTCTCAAAAGAAAATGTGCTTGATTGGTTTAAGAAACAGATACAGCGATTTGGATTCTCCAACTTGAAGGACACCATTTACTTTCCACAGGTTGCAGGTATGATTAGTTTTTCCCATTGTTGCAACAGACATTTGTGCTGACAAAATTATTTAAGTATATAAATCAATTTACTATATTCACAATTGATTTTTGGCATAATAAATTTGTGTACTTGTCAATACATATCGTAGTTAGGATGACTAATATAATTGAAATTCAAATAATAATAACAATAATATATCTGTAGAGGCAATTCTCTATTTTTTATTTATTTCACGCTCTAGGCTATACTTCATATGTTATATCACAAGTTGACTATCCAAGAAAATGAGCGAAAATCTTGTGCGCGCACACAATATCTGTATTTATTGATTTGTGTGTCTCTAACTTGCCTTAACCTATTTTTTGGCCAAGTGAGCCTCTGGGATCTCCTGTAAACC
>CAIGRP010089490.1:0-12632 GCA_903798385.1 Fraxinus cuspidata
AAAGAAGACGATCTTGGTACAAGATTCACTAATTCTCTACATTTTACTACAAAACTTAGTATTGCACTTCATAATTATTCTTTATTTTTCTTCATCTAGCATAGTTAAACTTTTTGTTTGGATGAATAATGTAGTTTATTGAGACCCTTCCAAAATTCTAGTTCTCAATTTTTCATGTGTTGATTTTATCTGTGGTTATGAATGCTTTGAATTACTTGGTCAAGAATTCAATAATCTTGTGAGTCTATAGCAAGTCGGGATGTGAGTTATATGTTTAGAACGTATAGTAAAATTTGGAAATTAGTATAAAGTATAGAGATACATTTTCTCGTTAATATGGTCATTACATGAACATTTGGCTATTTAAGGCGTTTAAATAAGATGTGTCTTGATTCACAATTGATTTAGATAAATAGAAACAATTTGATCTTGAAAGTGGTAAATTGAATATGATAGAAGTATTCCATTGAACACAACATTAAGTAAGATTTTGATTTGAGAAATTAAAAGTGATCAATAAATGAGGTTGTTGTCGGGTACTATTTATATTCAATCCTAGTTTATTTATATTTTGATTTATATTTGATTAGTTTAACTTTTTTTTTTATAGATAAAAAGGTGTTCGTTGTATGCTTAACTCCCAAGGTGACAATCTTGAACCGTATGACCCCCAAAATAGAACGTACATTTAGATGAAGACTCAAGAATACAAACAAAAACATAGAGCTTAGATGGAAAAATATATTCCAAATATTATCAATTGTACAAAAAGCCACTAGGGTAGCAGAACCACCAAATTAACAGTACGAATAAGTTTAAATCAATAAAGGAGACTTGTCAGTTTCACTGTTCTTGACTCCTGTAACAACGCCAGAGCTTTCCAGAATTGTATATCCAGATTTCGAGCAGAATAACTTTTAGATTAGAGATGATTTGATCAACTCGACCACCAATACCCTTCATTTCTATGGGTTACCTCACGAAACCCAAAACATGCATATCTCAAGATTCCTAAGGAACTATCGAAACTTCCAATTTACAGGGATTAATAAAGATATAATCAAGTTGCAGTTATTTTCGTATACATTGAGAGACGCAGCTTTGGAGTGGTGACTGCAAGAAATTCTTCCCACTTGCAAAAATAGCAAAAATTCAACTAGAAATCCAAAACTTCCAGCAACATGATAGGGAAAGTTACCATGATACGTGGAACAGATTTAAGGTGTTGATGAGGAAGTGCCCAAATCACGGGATAAGGTAGGGTAATTAGGTTAGTACAATGGCTAAATCTCAGGTGGATTCTTTAGCAAATGGGTCTGTAGTTAGTAAAATTAATTAAATAATATTTGGATTTATTCGAGTTGATTGCAACTACACATTCCATGTTTTCATAGAGAGAGAGAGAGAGAGAGTAGTCATGAAGAAAGTAGTTGGAATTCATGAACTAGACAACATAACATCTACCAATGCGCATATTGTTGCTTTGATAAAGTAGTGGAGTTATTGGTAAATTCTCATACATAAGGAGCAAATGTAGTGATGGTTAGTTCGGTATGTTAGACTCGTGGAGCCAATCTTGCTATAGAAAATTGCTTGTTGTTGGCTTCTCCAAAAGAATAAATAAACTACATTCAAAATGGTTCCCACAATTTCAACCCATATGGACAAACATATAATCCATGTTGGAGATAACACCTGAACTTCAGATGATCAAATAATTAACAACAATGGAGTAGTTCAAATCATTCTCAACAAGAGTAAAAACCAAGTACGAGAAATGTTTCATCAATATATGCAGAAAATCGACAAAGTATTTTAGCAAATTGATACACTTTCAAAATCAGAAAGTTGGAAACATGGGTTGGATATATTTTTCTAAAACTTTCAGAACATATAGAAGGATCATGCTTAATAATACAGATATTAATCCTAAAGAGCAAGTATGGCAATAAAAGTAGTGGAAAATGATCTACCTAGGGCTCCTACAAAAGTTCAAGCATATGTACCTCCACTTCTATTCTCCCAAAGACTTCAAAAGATGTGGAAATGATTCATGCCATAACTACAAGGAGTGGGGTAAAATAAAGAAAAATCTGCACTAACCAAAGAAGATCACTGAAAAAGCATAGAGACATCTACTGCTAAGACACCAAGTCCGGTCAAAGCTTGTCACTTCTGAATCCTCAATGGCTCAAGAAAAAAAAAACAAAAGCAAGACTGAAAAAGTCTTGATGTTCTCAAGAAATTTCACATCAATATCTTGTTCATTGATGCAATATTACAAATTTCAAGCTAGGCAAATTTTTTGAAAGAGATGCTAACCAAGAAAAGAAAGCTTTCAGAGTATGAGATTGTGGCACTATCGGAGGAAAGTAGTGCAAGACTATAAAACAAACTGCCTCCCAAACTGGATCCGAGTAGTTATACTTTACTAATTTTGATTGGAAATTCTTGTTCTTTTAATATTTTGTGTGATATAGGTGCTAGTGTAAACCTAATACAATATTCTGTTTTCAAGAAATTGAGATTATGTGAAGTCAAATCAACATCAATAAAACTAAAGTTAGTTGATAGAACAATTTCAAGTCCATGAGGTACAGTTGAGGACGTGTTCATAAAACTAGGAAATTTAACCTTCTCGATAGGTTTCATTGTGTCGGACCTAGAAGAAAATCGGAACATTCTACTTATACTGGACCGACCATTCTTAGCAACAACGACTTGCCTCATAAGAGAAATGACCTGCAGGAAACACTCCCTTTTGGGGTACTTGACCTTGGGTTTAGGAACCATTGATAAAATAAAGAGATGCCATGTATGAATCACTCACATATTCCTCTGAATTATATATATCTGAGAGATTAAATTGGAAAATGGATGAACCCATAAGTGACATGGAGAAAAGTGAGCTAATATTTAGTATGGAGGATCATTGTTTGATTTCCCGCAAGTGTCCAGGATAGTGAACAAGTAATAAAATAAGTAATTTATTGTTCGTGGATGAACTATGTACTAAATCAATGATCAATTAATTACAACCTTAATCGAATAGCAAATTTGTTGAAGAATTTAAGTTAAACTAACAATTAACTAACTATTCTAGTGAGCAACTTTATTAAGATTTTTATAAAACTATGTGAGATTATTACTAAGATTTCAAATCTCCTTATTAATCCATGTAAATGCAAATCAATATCATGAAAATATGTGCATATTCTTGTTGATCAACATCCCTAATTAATTTAAAAGTATCTCTCGATGTCAATTAAATATATCCTCTCATGTGACCTTTCATATCTTTATGAAAGATACGAACATGAAAGTATACATTAAAAAGCTAGAAAATTTATAGAAACCATGCAAAGCATAGATGTATATCTTTATCCTCTATCGAACTTTACAATGATTGTTATAAATGCTATCTATTTTATCGTTTCTCTCGAAATTAAAAAAAAATCACAAATCATTCCAATCAGTGGCCAATTAATTGAAAGGTATTAAACACAATAACAAGCATCCAAGAAATAACACATATTGGATGTCAAATTATTTAATTTATAATAATATATCACAATAAGGATTCACCTATATCATAGTAATAATAAACATAGCATAGCATTGCATCATTACAAGAAAACATGTTTTAAGTGGAAAGACACAACCTAGATTATTGATAAATTGAGAAGATGAATCTTGAAATCTGATGAGGACATGGCTAGTATGAGATTATGGAATGCGGATCCTATTCAAGTTCCCATTGGTCCAGTTACAAGAGCACGTGCCAAGAAATTCCAAAATGCGTTAAGTGGGCTGATTCTAGGGATTTGGGCTCAAACAAGCATGTGGAGTCCATTGTTAGCGATGAATGAAATCTCCAGCCCTTAACAAGCATGATTCAAGTCCAAGAAAGTCAATAGGCAAATTGGGAGTTGATTTAGGATTGAAATTAATTATCTCTTTCTTGTTGCACAATTTCTAGGCGGAAATATTAAAGAATTAAAGTCAGGTTTGACTTCCTTAAATCGAGGCCGAAATTATCGAATATTTTTATTTTTAACTTTTCGTTTTAATTTTTCATTGCCTTAAGCATATTTTTTGGAATGCGAATCCAATTCAAGTTCCCATTGGTCCAGTTACAAGAGCACGTGCCAAGAAATTCCAAAATGCTTTAAGTGGGTTGATTCTAGGATTTGGGCTCAAACAAGCACGTGGAGGAGCCCATTGATAGTGATGAACGAAATCTCCAACCCTTAACAAGCGTGATTCAAGTCCAAGAAAGTCAAAAGGCAAATTGGGAGCTGATTTAGGACTGAAATTAATTATTTCTTTCTTGTTGCACAATTTTTCGGCTGAAATATTAAGGAATTAAAATCAGGTTTGACTTCCTTAAATAGGCAGCAATTATCTTAGTTTAAGAATATTTTTATTTTCAACTTTTCTTTCTTTTTTTTCGTTGCCTTGAGCATATTTTTTGGAATTATTATTGTAATCTTTGGGATTTCTAAGGCTGATCTTCTATGGCCTTAGTATTATAAATTGTACTCTTTTCCTTTCAATAAAGGGCAGTTTTTTTATTCATAAAATTGAGAGTAATTTCTCTTTTGTTCTTTAAGAACTAAATTGAACTTATCAGATTTCTCTGTGGCATTCATCCTTGACTTATCAATCGAGTATTCCATCCTTGATTGTGGCGTCCTCCTTTATACCAAGGTTCTCATCTCTTTATAGGTGTTGGGTCGCGGTTTGCATCTGAACTTGAGTGTAGAACGTATTAGGTAACAATTCTTGATACAGGATTCGTTACAACCAGACGGGGTTCGTATCATTTGGTATCAGAGGTTAGGCTCTAACATCAGGTTTAATCTATTTTCATTCTTCTTGAATACCGTTTGATAAATTCAAGTACATTTGATCTAGGTCAGTAAAAAAAATTAATTCTGGTAGTAGAAACTCGTCTTTGTTATTCTTGTCCTATTACTTTGTTATTCCAGTTTCTTTGTGATTTGTTTTGTGTGGACCTAGGAATTTTTTTTGGTGCATTGAACGTGGCTAAAAATCCTGATTATTTGTTTGATTATTTTGATAAGAACTTTTGTGAAATAACGCGTGGTAAGAGGCAAGAGTGGTGAGTATAAATTGAGGGTAAAAGCCGAATTCAATGTGTGAAAACACGAGTGTTGAGTGAATTGATTATTCGAGTGGAACACGTAAGGGAGTGCTGAGAGATCTTTTTTTTTCTAATCTTTATTTTTGCATAAAACATGTCCGGAAACAAAGGTGAAGGCATTACTGATGATTCTTCCATTCCAGCAGATCTAAAGTTTTGGAAGGAGGCATTCGTGGGGGAGATGAGACGAATGATGGGGGGGATTGGAACATTTGCAAAAATGCTTAGATCAAGTGGAGAACGCACGCGAAGAGCAGCCACAACCTATTCCACAAGCACGTGGGAGAGAGGGAGCTCCAGTTAGAGAAGAACTTAATAATTACTACGAGGATGAGTATGGCCAGGAGGATTATGTGGGTAGTCGTAGGAAAAATGGACTGGGTAAGAGAGATAGAAATTGAGCGGATGATAGCTTTAGTGGTATAAAGATGAAGGTTCTGTCATTTCAAGGAAAATCTAATCTTGAAGCCTACCTTGAATAGGAAAAGAAGATGGAACTCATGTTTGATTGTTGTCACTACTCCATTTCCACGATGAGGTAAAATTCTATAGGAAAATGTTCATATGATAATTTATCTACCTCTTATGATGAGATTCTTGAGGAATTTGAAAATTTTGCCTTAAACCACTCAATTGTCAAAGAGAAGCGCTCTTTATTGAAAGATGATGAAGTAAAGAAAATTTTAGAAACTCAAAGGGATTTTGAAAAAGAAAAAGTTGATTACAACTCCTTAATTAAAGAAAATTCCTCTTTGAAAGAGTTGTAGATTAACTCAATTTTTTTACAAGTTCACTCAAGGAAAGAAAAACTTTGATTTAATACTGGTGAACAAAAATGTATTTTTGACAAATGAGGGATTGGATATAAACCATTTTTGAAACAAAAGTCTCTCAAAAATTTATTTTTTAAAGCTTCAACTTCCTCCATTTCAAACATTACATGTATCTTTTGTATAAAAGTGGACATGTTGCGGTTAATTGTTTAACTAAAAAGAGGCTACACTTTGAAAGAAAAAATAAGTGAATTCAAGAGTCCACTATAATTAAATACCAAGAACCCAAAGTTGCATGGGTATCAAAAATAAATAAAAAAATGAATTATTCTTGTAGGTTCCAAAGAAAATAAAGATCAAATGGATCTTGGATAGTGGTTGTTCAAAACACATGATCGGAGATCAATCTCTATTGTAGAATTTTAAAAAGAAGGATGGAGGTCATGTCACTTCCGGAGATAATGCCAAAGGAAAAATTATTTGCTTTGGAAACATTGGTAATCACTCATCTCCTTCTATTGAGAATTTTTATTAGTTGATAATCTCAAACATAACTTGCTAAGCATAAGTCAATTATGTGATAAATGTTACAATATTAAATTCGATTATTGTGAATGCCTTATTAAGGATGATATATCTAAAGAGGCTATGTTTATAAGAAGTTATATCATAAGCATTGAATTTGAAATTAATGAAAAATGTTTATCTAGTTTGAAAGTTGATACTTGATCATTGTATAGAAGATTATGTAATGTTAGCATGGACTTGATATAAAAAATCTCCAAAAATTGCCTTGTTCCAAGATTGGCCAATTTGAAGTTTGAAAAAGACAAAAATTGTGATGCGTGTCAATTTGAAAAACAAGTGAAAAGTTCTTTCAAGCTTAAGCAATACTCTTCAACTACAAAACCTTTATAACTTCTCGACATGAACGTTCTAGAATCGCCAGCTTGAGTGGTAAACATTATGCATTTGTCATTGTCGATGACTTTTCTAGATTTACTTTGGGTCTTATTTTTAAATTCAAAGGATGAACCTTTAAATGCATTTTAGTTTTATTATTATTATTTTTTTTTTGTAAAAATGTTCAAAATGAAGATGGGTACTCTATTACAACAATTAGAAGTGATAATGGTGGAGAATTTGATAATATCACTTTTGATAATTTTTGTAATAAAAATGGATATGAACATAATTTCTCGGATCCTAACTTCTCCACAAAATGGTGCAGTGGAAACGAAGAATCATACATTGTAAGAATGTCTAAGACTATGCTCAATAAAAATAGCTTACCAAATTTTTGGGCCGAAGCCATTAACACCACTTGCTATATTGTTAATAAAGTTTTAGTCAGTCGGGAGAAAATTAAAATTCCCTATGAGATGTGGAAAATAGGATTTCAAATATCGGTTATTTTAAAGTATTTGGTTGCAAATGTTTTATTTTAAACACAAAAGAAAATTTTGAAAAATTTGATTCAAAATCCGATATTGGAATCTTTCTCGGATATTCATCGACTAGCAAATCTTATAGAGTTTTTAATAAAAGAACTCTAGTCGTTGAAGAATCTATGCATGTTACTTTTGATAAAACTAATTCCCTTGATCACGAAAAAGGTATTGCTAATGGTGTAAGATTGAAAATTCATTCTGAACAAATAAATTTTTAAGATCAAAATAAGGAGGATCCTAAAGATCAACATGAGGAAAAACCAAATGTTCAATAAGGCAAAATCGAACCTTCTAACATACAAAATGATCTTACTCCGCCTAAAAAATGGATGTTTATTCCCTCTCACCCAAAATAACTTATTAATGATGATTTATTCAAAGGTATTATTACTAGAGCTTATTCTAGAAATCATTTCAATAGTTTTGCATTTATTTCTCAAATTGAACCAAAAATTTAAAGAAGTCGATTTTAGTGAGTCCTGGATTCTAGTTATGCAAGAATAACTAAATTAATTTGAAAGAAATCATGTTTGAGATTTAGTCGCTAACCAATTGATCTAACCGTCATTGGTACAAAATGGGTTTTTAGAAATAAATGAGATGAAAATGAGATGAAAATGTGTAACAATGCTAGATTAGTGGCCCATTGTTACAATCAAGAAGAAGGTTTCGATTTTGAGAAAACATTTGCACCAATTGTTAGATTATAATCAATTCGCAAGCTTCTTGCATTTGCTTGCCATAAGAGATTCACTTTTTTTTAAGGGTGTTACAAGTGCATTTCGAAATGATTTTATTCAAGAAGTAGTTTTTGTAGAGCAACACCTCGATTTTAAAAATTACAAGTATCTGGATTATGTTTTCAAATTTAGAAAAGTTCTTTATAGTTCAAAGCAAGCTCCCAGAGCTTGGTATGAGGTTGAGCAAATTTTTACTCTCAAATGGTTTTTCGATGGGAAAAGCGAATACTACTCTTTTTTATCAAAACTAAAATGGATGATATGATTATTGTTCGAATCTATGTTGATGATATTATCTTTATTGCTACTAATATTTCTCGTTGTGGAGAATTTTCTAAGTGTATGAGCAAGGAGTTCGAAATGATCATGATGTGAGAGCTCAAATTCTTTCTTGGTCTCCAAATTAGACAAATTAATGATAGTATATTCATTAGCCAAAATAAGTATATATTGGACATGCTCAAGAGGTTTGAAATGGAAGACTTGAAGCCAATGAGCACTCCGATGAGCTCATCCATAAAATTGGACAAAGATGATCAAGGTACTTTCGTTGATATAACTAAATATCGATCTATGGTCAGATAACTTCTTTACTTAATCGTAAGTAGACCCGATATTATATTTAGTGTGTGTTTATGAGCTAGATGTACATCAAAACCTAAAGAATCACACTTTAGTGCTGTAAAAAGAACTTTTAGATATCTTAAAGGCACTAAAATCTTAGATCTTTGATATCCAAATGGCACTCATATTGATTTACTTAGCTATTCGGATGCCGATTGGACCAATTGCACAATTGAACGAAAAGTACTATCGAAATATGTCATTTTCTAGCCTTTTGAATTTGTCTCATGGTTTACTAAGAAATAAAATTACATTGCATTATCTATCGTCAAAGCCAAACATATCTCAGTCGCTAGTTGTTGTACACAAGTATTAAGGATAAAACCAACCCTTTTTGATTATCACTTATCATATTCCTATCATATATGATAACACTAGTACCATAAACTTAACAAAAAAATCCCATCTTGCACTCTCGAACGAAGCATATTGAGATAAGACACCACTTTCTACGAGATCATACACAAAATGGAGATATTATATTAGAATTTGTAAACACCAAAAATCAATTGGACGGCATTTTCACAAAACCTCTAGTACTTGATAGATTCTCACATATTCGAAGAGATTTGGGCATTATTGAAGAATTCGAACTACATGGCCAAGTTGAAATCATACTTTGTGTCCTATTGTGATTAATTTCAATATGTGATATTTAGTGCATGTTTGATTATAGTAGGGTATGTTAAAAAATAATTAAAAAAAAAAGAAATTAAATGAATCAATAGGACTGTCCGGACACCCATGTCCAGTTTAGCAGAAAGTTGGGATTTCTACAACCCAGACGTCCAGGTAGTAAATTGAACGTCCGGTCCATCACGAATCTAGTTTTTAAAATCACGATTCAGACTTATCTTCTCTCATTATCTTTCCTCCTATCATTTCCCTTCCTAAATCCTCTCAAAATCCTTCATATTTCCATCTACAATCATCAAATACTCCAAAAAAAAAAAAAAAACAAAAGAAAGAAAAAATCATCACTTTCACACCTTAAACCTCTCAAAAATTTCAATTTTCATCCACCAAATTTCAAAATCTTAAAATTCGAACCCTAACTTTTTTTTTCATTTTTGTTTCAAATTTCCTTCAACAATCTTTTCACAATGACAGGGTCTAAAAGCTTGGGGAAAAGATTTAAGAGAGCCGTGAGAATATTTCCTCTTCATTTCTCTGATGAAGAAGAATAAATGGAAGTCGAAGTGCCGGAAAATTCATTTGAAAAATTACCCATTGGTAAGAATGTTGATTTCTTTGAAACTACTCTTAAAGTTCCGCTTTTCGTATTGAAGAATATTTTGTGAACACGGGTTGGGTTTCGATAGCGACCATTGATGAATGTGCCTATCCCAACCTTATGAAAGAATTTTATAAAAATATGCATCCTAATCGCACTTCGGATAATATTTCTTGTTGATCAAAAGAAAACAGAATATTATTACCAAATCCATTACTCAAACCATAACTAGAGGAATGTGAAAATCAAGTTTTTCTAAACAAAACCCATCTCCCTTCAACTTTTGAAGGACATGATCTCGTCTCCACTTGTCCTTGGGTAATAGGAAATTTTTTTGAAAATCCTACAAAACTTAGTGCAAACCAACAAATCTTACCTTACAAAGTTTTACAAAATATCATTGTCCATATCATCTTTCCGTGAAAAGGTCATCGAGATGAAGTTAACTACTTAAATCACTTTATTCTTGATTCCTTCATAGTTGAACTAAATTTGGATTTTTCAACTATTGCTCTTGGACATATGAAACTAGTTTCATTCCACTCGACACATCAAAGCCCTACCCTACGGCATGTTTCTTACGAAGATTTTTAAATTTTACGACGTCCTTTACATGGTAAGACTTATGTATCTCTTTGTCCTACTGACATCATCAACATTCATACTCTCAACCATATGAAAATCTTCAAAGAGAATGGACAATGGATGGCTCGGACTTGGCAAGATGCATCACTGATTGCAAGTTCAACAAGACATAAAACAAGCTCAACAAGCGGCGATGCAACCTCAGCAAAATGCTTTTTATGCTCACTAGAATGCTCAACAAGAGGCAATGTAACCTCAACAAAATGCTTTTTATGCTCATTTCCTTCCACTGCCTCCCCCGGAGCCTTAGCTGCAATTTACATTTTATATTTTGCATTTTGGATATACTTATGTAAGTCTGACCTCTTCATACTATTAACTCTCGAAACCTCATGTGTTTTGTTACACCTATGGATGTGATATGCTCTATATTAAACTCTAATTGATTGGTATCCTGTGTTCAATTAATTGATTGAGGACAAAAAGTCACTATCAAAATATTCGCATTACAAATCGGGCCTACAATGAAAATCGAGATGGAAGTCAAGCATTCGGGATTTTTTTCGTAAAAGCACATGCATAAAAATTATTCTTCAAAACTTAATTTCAAATTGATATTTAAACTTAGATCACACTTTATAAAAATCAATTTTCTTGAAACACAAGTTGAAAATATTTTCAAAAATCCACATTTTTCAAGTCAAAAATAGAGTCCAACCGAATGGTCTGATACTTCAAACGGACACTCGGTTTGATTCAAGCGAACGTTTGAACTGTCCAACAGTAACTTTTTTCTATCCCTTTGATTTTTGATGCATAATGACTACATTGGTTGTCCGATTCAGTATGTGTCCTTACTTGTCTGGTTTCATAGATAATTTTGCTTACTAAACTCTATAAATACATTTACTTTTTACATTCATTACAACACTTTCAAGAGAATTAGAATAAGACATTCATGAGCAAATTATATTGATCTTACATCTTCTTTATCTTTATCAAATCATTTATTTTGAAAAACTTTTGATTGAATCAAACTTTTAAAAAATATCTTTCTCAAAAAGTTCTTCTCACCTAAAATTTGAACTTCATTCATTACTACTAATTGTTGAAGTGTTAGCATATTTCTTTCTTAGTATTTAATTTGTTTATATCATTTGTTAAGAAAGAATGTTCAAATTGTAAAATCATTCATCTTCAAATTTGTGGATCACATTGAGGTTTCGAAAAGCTCAATATTATATAGGCATCGGTGCTCTTTATTTGTAAGTCATCGGAAGTGTTGTAAGAGTTTGGGTTGCAGTATAAGTCAATCAAATTTAGTGAAAATGCCTTGGAGAGTTAGGTAACGGAGGACGTCGATCATTGTTCTGGATCGAACCTCCACAATTATATTGCTTGCACAATCTCTTTTCATTTATCACTTTTTGTATTTGTGCATGTTATTTGAATGATTTATTCATTAATAACTTGTTTAAATTTCTAGAAAAAGTTTTCATAAATGCATTTTTACACACTTAGTTTACTGTCAGAACATGAAATATGTTGGAATATGACTTAATTCTATGCAATTTATGTTTTGCAGGACAACATGATGAATATAGCGAAATTGTGAAGAAATAAGGAAAAAAAGGACCAAAATGAAAGAAAATAAAAGTTTAGGGACTAAATTACAAATATCAAAAGGTTGGTTCGGGAGGCTAAAGGGGGAGTTGGAAGGGTTGGAAGCTAATTGGTTGAAGACAATAGGATTTGAATGAAGAATTGGAAAAAAAAAAAGAATGTAAAGATAGCGAAAAATGACAAAATCCAAAGTTTGAGGATCTAATTGTAAATACTCAATAGTTGATTCGGACCACAAGAAGATACTTTGAAGATTTCTATGAGACAATTAGATATAATTGGAACTCAAAAAGAAATGAAATATGATCAAAATATTATCAAAATCAATTTCCAATTCGCACAAGATATATTCTAGACTTTTAGCCAAAGATTGAGACCCATTTTTGGCATAGTAAATGTTCAAATTGGAAGAAATCTATTTATCAAATTGTATAC
>CAIGRP010089493.1:0-25545 GCA_903798385.1 Fraxinus cuspidata
GCAACGCACGTGTTTATTATTAGTTAGTCTTAAATGTGGCCAATTGATGAATATAATACTCAAAAATTAGAAATAAAAGAGGTTGCTGGTATATTTTGTAATGTGAATGGATGTATCTGATACTCAAAATTAAAAATAAAAAAAGTTAATGATATTTTTGATACGTAAGGGGTTTCTCTGAAATTAAGGGAAAGAAGAGGAGAGGTTAGTAATATCACCTCTTCCTCTTTTTAATGCCTAATTAGAGTCTTTATTAATATACAACCTAGTTGAAGACGGTCAATGACCCATGAAAACATCTACCTAAGTATTTAATTAACAAATTATATGTTTGTTACGTTGATACTTGCAAGCGTACGAGATCGTTATACAAGTAATATAAATAGTGAGTTTTGAGTTTATCGTTCCTACGAGAAATAAGGTTTAAAATTTAGTTTAATAATTAATATTAAATTCGAATGACTAATGACAACAAAAGAGTGATTTTTTTATTATGCTACTTCTAATCTATATTAATAAAGCAAGTAAATTGTGTTTTTAATGAATGTGAATGCTTACACTTGATTCATGATTTCCCTTATTTCCATCTATTTTAATTATCAATTAATAATCTAGATAATTTCATACATTTTTGATAACCGATCACATTAATATGTTAATACTCATTTCCAAAATACAACAACTTATGATTAACATGACTCAATCATATTCTTAATCCGAATTCATATGAAATTCATGCATTTAGTTTAGGTTGTCTACATGATTACATATGTCATGGATATTATTCTTAATACATGTTGACCATGTGTTGATTTTATCACGTTCTAAACTTATTGTGAGTATTCCTGCACTACAACAAATAACTAACTATTTAATTGATGAGCAAACAATTAAATAGTGTAATGAGAATGCAAAATCGATCAAGAAATAACAATAAATACCTAAATTAATCGTCTTGAACTGAAATTTTAAAAAAAAAAATAGGGTTCCTCAATCATCTATACAATAATAAAACTTAACTAATCATCATAAATATTGAATTACACAAGAAAATATGGAATAATATCACCCGGATCAAAAAAGGAAGGACGGAAGTGAAGAAATCCACTTTCTTGAATGAGATCTTGGAAAGGGAGAGAAATCTTCAATAATCTTGTGAAAATCCACCTTTGATCGATGAATTGGCCTCATTCTTTGCCTCCAAAATATGTTGAATCTATGAATTTTTAGGTCTAGAGAGGTCGCCTACTTTTTGATTGAGTTTTGGTATTTAAATGGCGTAAAAAATATTGCATTGAATTGTTATCAAACAAAAATAAGGAAAATTGGTTTTTTTCTGTTTTTACACTTCAGGCACACGCTTGAACCCTCTAGTCAGCCTCAGGAGGAGGCATGCGCCTTTTCAGTAGGCCTTGGTGCACGCCTAGGCTTGTCTAGAACAATTTTCAATATTTTTATCATAACTTTCTCTTTCGATATTCAATTGAGGTGATTCAAAATATGTTGGAAAGCTAACTCGAAGGGCTATAATTTTTTTAGAAATATAATTTATCCAATTCGAACGTTTTTTATACCAAAATGGGTTTCATTCCCTTTGACTATAATTTTTCCGAATAAGTGTAGAAACTACACTTATTAATGTTCGAGTTTGTCAACTTTTTTATTATCTGACTTCTGAAAATAGTAACTAAATAAAGAATAAGGAGAGAAAATAAGATAATAGACGAAGCTATTTGGATAAAAAAAATATTTACAATGTTATCAAATCGTACAAGAATATTTGAAAAAATGAAATATTTTTTTAAAAAGTTTGGTGTATGTGCTTCTCGTGATACAAAGAGTCATCCACTACCAAATAAAGGGTCACATTGTAAACTAAAAACTAAAATTATTAAAATAGACTCCACTAGTGTAAAAATAATACAAAATAAATCAGGGAAAAAATAATACAGCGGCGGTGGAGGGCGGTGGAGGGCGGACAAATGGAATGGGTGGTGGATTATGAAAATGACACGCTGCCGGTATAGATTCATTTTGTGATTATAAGCTCGAAGACGCCACAATTTTTTTTTCATTTTGAGCTGCTCTATTTATCCCAGATCCAATTCACCCTCTTTTTCATATTTTCTTCTTCTATTTTTCTACTTTTATTTTGACTGATATTAAACCCCCGTTTGATTTAGATAAAATATGATTTTAATAAATTTTGATAAGTTTATGAAATGTATGGTTCAAAGTTTGGGTTTTATGACTTAAATTTTAATTCAAATTTTAAGATAAACTGGCTACTTATCAATGTTGGATCATTGTATACTTATAAGTAAATTTTTTGAAGGTCAATGTTATGAAAATTGGATTGATTCAATTTATTGAAAAAAAAAAAATTATTTGAAAAAAAAAATTGGAACTAAAATTATAAATGCTGAACATAGGATGGTGATGTAGTATATTCATCGAGTCCCTGTTTGTCTATCATCGAAGTCAGAAAATAAGTTTTGAAATAATGTTTTTTTAAAAAATTTAGTTAAAAGTGAGAAAATGTTTTGAATTTATGTGCAATATATACACACATATTGACATGATTCTGCCGTTGGTTAGTTTAAAAAAAGTCAATTCCGCCATCCAAATACTTCCTGCTGCACAACTTCGTCATCCAAGATGTTAAAATCATCTGACAAAGTAGATTAATTCAATTAACTTGTATAAAGCAAGCATAAACTGAGTGCCAGCTCAGCTAATTAAATCCACATTGAATGGTGGGCCCAAATGGCCCATAGTACAAGTGTTCCCGAATTGCATAATAGGCTAGTGTAGTGCGACACAGAGGATCCGATGTGACGTTTTAACCATTTTTCTAACACAATTACAAGGCAATAGTCAATTGTAATAACTCCATAAAGCAAAGCAAGTTATCGTGAATTAGGTTTGAGAATGCAACTAAATTGACTTTTACTTAGTAAAGGTCCCTACCGATTCAATAATTCAAATTTCACTTCTCTCTCCACATTTAAACATGTGATTCAAATAGGGGATGGAAACTTTTAATCAAAATCGAAATCAGAGATTTTGATCTAATTTCAAGAAAAAAAAGTTAGAAATCGACAGTTTTGATGACTATGTTGTTTATAGATTAATGATTTTATATTGTTTTTAGGATTTATAGAATTCAGATTTCTATTTCTTGATTTATTAATTGACTATGTAATTTGGTGTTTATACTCTGCTAAATATTAGATGCTATGTGGTAAGATATTTGCAGTTTATTAACAAATTATTGAAATATATCTATATATACGGTGACATTTTACTTTTTCTATTACTATTATATATTAGGAACATAATTTGTACCGTAAGCTAACAAATTTATAGAAAACATTATGTGTAGATCCGAACTCGAATCAAAACTGACAATTCGAGTTTAGTTTCAGTTATTACATGGACCCGAATGAAATACCAATATATCTACCCAACGTTCAAACCTGATATCAAAATCTAGATTAATGCTTTCGATTATAATTAGAAATTACTGACTAGTAATAACTTGAATTCTATTTTTTTTTAATTGATGTAGGAACCCGCATCTACTCTCCGCCAGCACAGCCCCGAACGTTTTGAAGAGGCGGAACCCCGACCACTGTGAGTGCGCACTAGGTAAACCCCGCTCCATGTGCAATAGGCCCCAAACCACACAAGAGTGGTACGCCGTATTAGGCAAACCCGGAACATGAATTCTATTTTTCTCTTTGTGAAATCACGAGTCATGATACTTGTAGAATTATACTTTATTTAGTGTAAATTAAATAACTTTATTTCAATTTTGCTTAATCGATTAAGTATACTTTAATATAATTTTAATTAAGTAATTATATTTTATTTAAGTTCAATCCAGTAATAACACTTTAATTTAACATCAAATAAGGTAATTTCATAAAAAAATAAAAAATAAAAAAAAGTGAGTCAATAAAACTTAGTCCACAATTCTTGAGAAGGCCAAAATTGTACTGTGTACACACTTGCACATCACCTGCTCCATTCTTAATAATATTAGGGCTAATTGCAGAAGATAATTATTCTTATTCTTATTAATTACCCGCATGACCATATATAACGGCAGTTGGCTTGAATATTATGTTACTAATTGCATAAAAAATTAATATTTTGAAGGTGGAAAAGTTTCAGTTGAAGTCACATTTTGTTTCTTTGGGATTCGTTTCGCTTGGATTTCATTTCTCCTTTTAGCAGAATCGAATCCATCGAAACTCAAAAGCATAACACAAAATTAACTGAAAAAGGAAAACCTCTCATTCCAACTCTGTTCTTCAGCTTTTGGTTTGACTTTTTTGGATATTCAAGGTAACCTGTTTCACTCTCTATTCTCTACAACTATATATATATATACACACACATATATTTTTTTCTTGGAAAAAAAAAATAATTTTGGAAGGAAACAATAGGAAGATGAATGTTGGGTTTTTTTCTTTTAGGTTGTGTGTGTAAATTTTGTCAGCTGTCTGTTTAATATCAGTCTCTTGTATGGTCTTTTGTAGCTTGACGTGGAGTAAACGTACAGAAACAAGAGTTTTAGCTTAATTATCACATTGTTTTCTTCACTTAAATTTTGCAGCAAAGGGAGAAAGGAAACCTGTCAAGCAGACGTTAACTTTGCAATATCATTAAACTATTGCTGTTTGATTTCATTTCATTTCATTGCCCTTTTGTTCTTTTTGTTGATTTTCGGTCTTTCGTTCTTCTTCTTTAAACTTGGGACACTTTTTTCTTAAAATATATAACAGTTGTTGACGCTCGAAATTTTCTGCCTAATCTGTCCCCTACATCGGGAGAGGAATCTAGTCGTTTTCATCTGGATGGCTGCAAAATAGACATTGTTTAGTTTGCACGACAGACAGCCGAAGAGACGTGGAGCTGTCGATTCTTCAATGGTCATGCTAAAATGTTGTTAGTAATGAATATGAAGAGGATTTTTAAATATACCCTTCTTGTCTATTGGCAGTTGGTTACCAATGGAGGGAATGGCCTTTGGGGGAGTATAGATGGAAGAGGAGAACCATTGCCTTAATTGAATTTCAAAGGGAATCGTTGCGTCTTTATTTGGGATTTATAAAATGCAGGTTCAGCCTTCCTTAAAAAACTTGTTCCTTCGAGACATGCTTTCATGGAAACTTGTTCCCTTTTGTTAGTCGAGCTTTGCCCTGTCCATTGACAAACTATTTCCCTTCCTTTCGCACATGCTGAGTTCAAGCTGAGTGTCTGTTGGAATGGATCGGATTTGCTGGATGAAGGACGTTGCTGTTAAGCTGCTTTTTATTTGGTCTAGTCTGGACCCGTTGGTCTTCTCTTGTCATTTGCTCACCTAGTCCCACACTGCTCCTATGCTGAGCTGAGGCCTTCAACATGATTTGTCGTTTTTACCCTCTAAGTCCTTCACCTTGTCATGTCGGGATCCACTTGTGCATGTCGTGCTCAAGTTTAATGTGAAGTTGCAGTAACATTTTTTTGTAATTAGCTAATATGTCTCTAGATAATATTAGACGCTTTTATTCTTTCATATGCATGTTGAAATCAACTAATAGAGATCTTTTGGCCAACTAAAGCTCTTTTTTCTTTTACTGTACACATACATTGAGAACAGATAATTGTTCAAACACTAGTTGCTCTCAGTTATCTTGAAATGTGATATTAATGCCTTCTGATTATGACATTATAATTGGGATTTTGATGGCTTCTTTTAATTTCCATGTTCTGGCATGCTAGCAAAGTCATTTTCATCCTCTCTATTTCTCTATTCCTTTTTGTTGTAAACAATTTGGATCAATTTTTTAGCGAATCATCATAAAATTTCATTTGACCTACAGGTAAATGAACAATCCATCTCCTGGAGCACGTGGCTTTTGTTAAATTTTGTGTTTTGCTTTGAGCTTTTTATGCCCAATAGACATAACTGGTGATGTTTATGCCTACTTCCAAAGGATTGAAGACAGGAAACCTAGATTTTTCTACCTCACGACGACATTCAGGTGATTTCCATTTGTTCTTGGAACTGAAAACTTTTTGACATTATGCATGTCTGGCCCTGTGTTCGTTGTTGATGGTGTTGAAAGGGTACTATCATTATCAGAAAGAACAAGATCTCTTGATACCACATTATCTAATGACATAGGGTACTGCACTGAATTAAATGGGGAGATTAGTCGTCCTTCTTCTGAAACTACTGGCTTAAGATTGGGAGAGATCTTATTACCCAATGGGGAATCTTATTCTGGATCCCTACTGGGCAATATACCTGAGGGTTCAGGGAGCTATGTATGGTCAAGTGGTTGCAAGTATGAGGGCGAGTGGAGATACGGGATGAGGAATGGATATGGAAAACTTCTATGGCCATCTGGTGCTCTTTATGAAGGTGAATTTTCAAGTGATTATATGCATGGCACTGGAACATATACTAGATCTGACAATATGAACTATAAGGGTCGGTGGAGGTTAAATGTCAAACATGGTTTGGGATATCAAATATTTCCTAATGGAGATGTATTTGAAGGTTCGTGGATTCAGGGAACCCCGGAAGGACCTGGTAAGTATACATGGGCTAATGGAAATTTGTATTTGGGTAATATGAAGGGGGGAAAGATGTCAGGCAAGGGAACTATTACTTGGACCAATGGAGACTCTTTTGAAGGAAGCTGGTTAAACGGTGTAATGCATGGATTTGGAATATACACATGGAGCAACGGTGACTGCTATGTTGGAACTTGGACCCGAGGCCTGAAGGATGGAAAAGGAACATTCTATCCAAATGGAAGCAGGCTTCCGGCTGTCCAGCAATTATACCTCTATGCTTTGAGAAAACGAGGGTTGCTTCCAGATTTGAGAAAACAGAATCAAGTTTCCCATATTCATCATGCTTCATCGGTAGGCATGGAAGATGTCAAGGTTGGTGGAAACCGAGGTTCTCTTCGGAATCCATCTGATAAGATCTCTAAGGGAAACTTATTAAATATTGAGCAATCTCGCACAACAAATGTTTCTCTGGAAAGACGCTGGAGTCTAGAAGTATCCATTGAGAAAGTTATTGGACATGATTTTTCTAGCATATCCGAGTCTGTCTTAGAAGGTGGAGACAATGAGGATGACTTAAATCCTCCAATCTTGGAAAGAGAATACATGCAAGGTGTCCTAATCAGTGAGCTTGTATTAAGCAATCGTTATTCACCATCATCCAGAAGAGCAACAAGGAGGCAAAAGAAACTTGCAAGGGAGATAAAAAGGCCAGGAGAACAAATTATTAAAGGCCATAGGAGTTATGATTTGATGCTAAGTCTGCAGCTTGGGATCAGGTATGTGGACTTTCTTGACCAGTGCAGATTGCTTCATCATCTCCTTGGGCGGTTCTTTCATTTCTTATTTTTCATATATTCATTCTAATTAGATCCTGCATCTTTTCGAATATGTGGATATTTTCGTTATTTTTTATTTTCATTAAAATGTCATTTAAATTTTCTAGTGGGTTATTATTTTTAATTCATATCTGAAAACTGTGTAGATGTTCTCTACCAAAGAAAAAAAAAATTGTCTTCATACATCTGTGAATTCTATTTAAATTGACTGCCTGGATATTTCTTAACAGTGTGTTGTTGGTGGGAATGTATCCCTTTTACTTTCTTTATTTGGAGAGCCAATTGTTAAAATATCTGACTGCATTATTATGAAAGAAGAATCTCCGTTTGTCATCCAGGATTGAAATCAAATGATCTTTCATAAATGGAGTGGAGCATTTGTTAACAGATCCAAGTCATAACAGAAATAAGTGGACTGCTTCGAAAGGCTTATATGCTAGTTTGGTAGTTGATATTTTACCAAAAACAAGCTCTACCACTCCCTGCATTTGTAATCTCTACTTGCATGTTGTGAGTTAAACTGAGAGCAAGATGTAACTATGGCAAGACAAAGAACAGAGGCTACCAAGTGGTCCAAGTGGCTTGGGATCAAACTAAGGAGAAAATGGTTAATAAAATTGAGATAATGCAACTTGTCCTCAACTTCCCAAAGCCCAGTTGTGATGCCATATTCAATCATCTAACATGTTGGTCGAGAGTGTAGAGAGCCCTTCCGGGATCATAATGCTTTTTAGTCATGAGTATCAATAATTCCGTGATAATCAAGATCCTCATAACTGAGCGTTACTGTCATTAACAAATATACAATTTTCTTAGTGCATTGAAGAATACCTTGTGAAAGTATTGACTGAACCTTGACATGGACAAAATTACTCAAGAAATTCTGTTAAGAAATTCCATGACTTTTAAGTTTGATGGGAATATAAATAAGATAAAAGTTCCTCTTACATTGGTGAATAAGATTTTGTTTAATCATGTGCTTACAGATTCCTGCATATGCAGCCCAAAATGTTCGGATATGATTGATTCTTTGTCTGTTATGTAATTTCTTAAGATGATCCATATTTGCTAATTAAAGTTGCGCATCAGTTTGGATCATATTGACCTTTTCCTTCATCTTGTATAAAAATTCCAAGTACTCAGTTATTAAAATTTTGGCAGGTATACTGTGGGGAAAATTACTCCCATACAAAGGCGAGAAGTAAGGACTACTGATTTTGGTCCTCGTGCCAGCTTTTGGATGAATTTTCCTAAAGAAGGGTCACAACTGACGCCTCCACATCAGTCGGAGGATTTCAGGTGGAAAGATTATTGCCCAATGGTTTTCAGGTTTGTCGTGACTTTCTCTTTCGTCCAGTAGTAAATTCTTCCTCATTTCTGTTTCAGTGATGTGATTTCCTTGCTTATTTGTTGTTGTAAGAAAATTTTATGCTTATGAAGTGTTCTATTTTTTTTTTTAATCGTATATGTGTTTTCTCTTTCCTTTTGATTGCATTTTATCTACAAGCTCTCTGAAAACAATCTTGGAGTAGCTTCATTTGTAATTGTCATTTTCTTCATACCTGCAAATTCTATAATTGTTTAGACATATGATTGTCTTAGATGTACCTTTCCCATTCTTGTTTACAGTAACTGTCGTACGTGGTGAATTCTTCACAAATTAAATCAATATTGGAGTGGTTTCACTGTTTCATTGTTCTTTGCATGGGTAAAATTGAAAATAAGTACATTCTTTTTATCAATATTATGTCACTTGATCACTTTTTGGCCTCTTTCTTCTCCTGCATTTTCACTTTCCCTTTTCGTTCCTGGCATCTTAAAAGTACGACTATTGACATAGAATAGTATTAATTCATTTTAAATTTTGATACGCATTCTTTCTGAAGTTCAAAAGGGTTTTGTTTTGTTTTTTTTTGGTTTTATTTTTATTTTATTTTTTTATTTTTATTTTTTTTTGTTGCAGGAATCTGAGAGAGATGTTTAAGATTGATGCTGCTGACTACATGATGTCCATATGTGGAAATGATGCTCTCAGGGAACTTTCTTCTCCTGGGAAAAGTGGTAGCGTCTTTTTCCTGTCTCAAGATGATCGTTTCATGATCAAGACACTGCGAAAATCTGAAGTTAAGGTTTGATTTTTAGAACTAGACCTTTCCCGCTGGCCTGCTTTGGTTTCATTGCTTTATAGTTCTTGTCTGGAATCTTTTAAATGCTGACTTCTTTTTGTGGGTGATTGCATTTTTTGGGGGTGGGGGTTTATCCGGGGTATATTTTTGATGCCTGAAGGATTTGTTAAAACAATATTCACTCAGTTATGTCATTCACTTGATTTTTAATTCAGAAATGCTACGTTCCTAAGCCTCCTTTCCCATGCACTTGATTTTTTTAGAACTTTGCTCGATATACAACAGTAAACTCAGTTAGAATAAACCGAGTTAGATGATTGCAAAACTTTGAACTCCTCTATGGGGTTTTGACTCGAGCTCAAGCTACATGATTTTGTAAAGTCCTTAGCGTAGAACTGGGTTTGCACATGAATATATCATGAACATGAGAAACTACCTGAAATGTCATTAATTTTTTGAAATGCTGTGCCCTAAATGGACGTCTAAAAGGAGGATCAAAATAGAGTTAACAATGGAACTGTTAACAGATATATTTCCAAAAAGAACGAGTATAAACACAATAACAACTTCTCTGGAGAATTAAAATGTGGAAAACTATTATTAAGACCTCCGATACGTGGGTAAATAAAGAGCTCATCTGTGACCATCCAAGTAAAATGGTCTTCTCTACTTATAATGGGGAAGAGAAGATCCATGTTAGTATTCTAATGTCCATCTCTTTCAGGAAGTTGCATGCAAGTATAATTATAACAATTTCCCTTATAAGCTTTCAATTGTTTCACTTTGTCACGTCGAGTTGCTTAACATTGAGTTCAGATAGCAGGTACTGCTCTCTCATTGATGTTTATGATTGTACTGGTGCCATTTCAGTTGCACCTATTATACAGTCTAGTTAAGTTATGTAGTCTTTATTTTTGTGATTTCCTATACTGATGTTTGTTAAATTGATAATGACCAGTGATCTAACATGTAGGTTCTGCTTCGGATGCTCCCAGACTATCATCGCCATGTACGCACATATGAGAACACACTCATAACTAAATTTTTTGGTCTTCACAGGATTAAACCTTCTAGTGGTCAAAAGGTAATACATGCTACTGCTCCTGGAGAACTTGTCTCTGGAAAATACATTCTTTGCATTTGGTATTTTTATCAACTTTACTTTGGCCTTCTCAAACAATAGGCTAACTTCATACACCTCTTCCTGCTTTGCAGTTTCGTTTTGTGGTAATGGGAAATGTGTTCTGCACAGAGTTAAGGATTCATCGAAGGTTCGATTTGAAAGGTTCTTCATTAGGACGTTCTGCAGCTAAGGTTGAAATCGATGAAAACACCATTCTTAAGGACCTGGATTTAAATTACTGCTTTTATTTGGAACCTTCTTGGCAAGATGCCCTCTTAAAGTAAGTGGTAATTGTATTCAATTACCTTTAGTACATACTAACAATATGCATGGTCTGTCCACTCTAACAATGCAGCGATTCACAGACTCATCATTTGTTAAAGTTTATCGATATCTTGGATTGTAATTTACCTCATTGAAACATGTTATAGATTTGTAGTAATGACTGCGACAGGATTCAAAGTCTTAGCTGCCAGAAAATCTACGTAGCTCCGATCAGAACGCAACATGCGGGTCTCAGTTGCATTCATGCATTAACATAAGGAACTCAAATTCTACAATGAAGTGTTACCATATTATGTAATTTAATATCAGTAAGTCTAACTAAAGTAACTAACTCAATTGCAACGGACAGGGGGATCATTTTCTTATCTGGACATTTTTCTGAGTGCTTGTGATGTTAATTTCAAGAATTCCTCGCATCAAGTTTTCATGTAGTTTTTTTAATTGTGTACTTATGATGTTCACTGGTTCTATTATATGCAGGCAGATTGAAATAGATAGCAAATTCTTGGAAGCACAGCACATAATGGATTACAGCCTCTTGCTAGGTGTTCATTACCGAGCACCCCAACACCTCCGCTCTCGTATGTCTTACAGTCAGCAGATGTCAGCGGATGGACTAGGAATAGTGGCAGAAGGTAGGGTTCACATCCCATATAATAGAGACAAACAGATAGTTGGATATATGTGAGGAGGCCATGTGGTCATATTCTTCTTTGAAATCTCAAAAGCTCCTTGTTTTGAAAATAATAAAGAAGCAAAAGTCCTAGGCCTCGTCCATTTAACCAATAACATTAATAGTACAGACCCTACATTATTCATAGCTGAGTCTTGTATTTTCAAAATTGTGTTTATGATCGGCTTCTTACTTTCAATTGCTGATTGTACGACCCCAGAGTCTATTGAAGATGATATATCTCCACAAGGCCTTGTTTTGGTCCCTCGAGGTGATGATGATAATAGTGTTGTTGCGGGACCCCATATTAGGGGTAGCCGTTTGCGAGCATCATCTGCAACTGGAGATGAGGAAGTGGATCTTCTCCTTCCTGGTACAGCGAGGTATTTCCATGAAACTTTATAATAAAAATTCTTAGTATTGCTGATTGACGTTCTTGCAAACACCAGTGCATTGTTGTCATTGATATGAAATCCGACAAAACAACTGGTGTATCCTCAAGTCATCTTTTCACATAAGCTAAATTAGGCAACAAAGTTTAAGAGTTCAGAAGTTCATAAACGGATTAAAGAGGCAAAAGGTTGAAGAGCTGCCAAGAAGACTAAAAAGAATCAGTCAAACAGCTGAAAGCATAAATGGGATTTTTGTGCATTTAGACGATCTCAGTTAAACACTTGGTTTTGAAAGAAAAGCTATCATCGCCTTGAGGAGATTGGCAAATGAATTTAAGAAGATTCGAAACAGTTCTATCTAAACTCTGGTTTCTTATATTTTGGTTTCTTGGTTCTTAACAGACTCCAAATCCAGCTGGGAGTGAATATGCCAGCGAGAGCAGAGCATATACCCGGAAAAGATGACACGCATATATTTCACCAGGTGTACGACGTTGTCCTGTATTTGGGTATCATCGACATATTGCAAGAGTACAACATAAGTAAGAAGATTGAACATGCATATAAATCCATCCAATTTGATTCAGTGTCCATCTCCGTAGTAGACCCTACTTTTTATTCTCAGCGCTTCCTAGAATTCATTCGGAAGATTTTTCCACCAAATGCTGTGGCAGGTTAGAAGACTTGATTGATCGTCTCTCCTGGCTTCTACTGCCCCCATCGACCATGCCCTGAAGTTCAACATTTCAACTGCTTTTTGTTTTTTGTTTAAATTTACATATTTGGTTAACACACTGGTGGGAATTGTAGTTGTGTGTAATGTTGATAAGCATAACTGATTTACCCTTTCTTCCATGTTGCCACTTTCCTCGTCTTCATCAGTTAATGGAGCTTCTATTTATATCCGTCTCATTATAAACTTTGTTTTTCACAGTATCCAGCTCCCCTCTGCAGGTTGAACTCAAAGCTTTTGTAGAACTATTCGGAAATGGATGGACGTAGCTTAGCCCCTGTTTGACCCCCATTAAAACGAAATTCTTTTTTTTTCCAAACTCATTTTCAACCACATCCATATAATAATAAAATATTTTGTGAAACAGGGCTTCACTAAACAGGTTCAACAAAAGAGCCATTTTAAGAAGCACTTTTTAAGGCAAAGAAATTCTTCAAATGGTTTTATCCTATTTCTCATTAGATAAAAATGTTTAAAACATTTTCTTTAAAGTTTAAAGACCTCAGAACTTCCCAACAAAATGTTCTTGTAACCTTGATTTTTCAGACATGGTTATTTCACAAATTCAGGTTTGTATAAGCATTTCTCCCATGTTAAAGATTATGCATTCCAACATTTCAATCTACATCAAGATTGAGATAAGTATCCAAAGGAGTTGTGAAAATTTAAAGAGGACTAACTGAAATCAATCAGACTATTCAGCATCAAATTTGGCGAGACATAGAAGATGATGCTCATTGGGAAATTTTGCCCCTAGATTTTTCTTTCAAAATTCAACAAGACATTAAAACATTTAGAGAAAGCACACGTCAACTCTTTGAACAGCCGTTTGGATACTATCCATCTGACTCTTGGGAAATTGACATGACACATAGGAATCAGTTTTTTCTAAGGCGACCACATAGGTGTCTTGGAGAAATATCCAGATACCCAGAGACAACACTAGAAGGACACCAACTTAGTGAAAAACTTTAGAATGAATTTTAAGAAAAAAATGAAAAATATTTCTAAATCAGCGGACATAGACAAACCATGACCAATTAATCTAAACAATTCAAAATCAAATTATTCAAACTCGAAGATAAATTATAATGAGATAAATTACAATGACAGCATTTTTCAGGAATCTCAAGACTCGTATGAATATGAAACAAAGTCATATGATTATGATTCAATAGATTCATGAACTAGAATAGTGAGTATTACACAATGTAATCATACCCCCGCATGCAACTTACACACTTGGACCTAACATTCCGAAAGCAGTTCTACTCTTTGTGAACCCCCTTTACGACGTGCAAACAAGACCCCAAAGGGGTGACAAAACATACTATGACTTTATCTAAACAAGACATCTACCTTCCAATATAAAAATAATAATCTTTAAACACACCGTTGATTGGTCAAGCATTTGGAGAAACTTAAAATGGGAAGGGGACATTAGGAGTATATTTTGGCACAAATCAACTGATTGTTAATTCAAAATCAGTCATGCTATAAGTACAGAATTTTTTCACAGATTTTGTACAGGAAGACACTTGGTAACAGAAAATTTGCAGACTCCACTCCACGTATGCATTATGTTGTAATGCACAAGAGACTTGTTAACCTATGTTGGGAGGTGGTGGGGGAGGATGTACCCCCTGGCCATGCATTTGTTGCCCTGGAAAACTTTGAGGCGGCTGCATTGGGGGCCTTCCCATTTGCAGACCATGGGTAAAATTTGCCATTGAACCACTACCAACTGAAGGGGGTGTTGGAGCAGGTAAATTAGCACCTGGAGGCATAGGCCGAGGCCCATTAGCCATAGGAGGTGGTGGTGGCAAAGGCCTGGGAACATTTCCAGAAGGTGCTCCAGGAGGGAGTCCTTGTGGTGGAGGTGGTGGTGGGGGCAGATCCTGGGGTGGAGGTGGCTTTGGAGGGGCACCAGGAGCTGCATTCCCATTGGCCGCAGGAGGTTGAGGTTTATTCGACTCTGGTGGCTTTGTTTTGAAGTATAACTGCAGCTGCATGTTTCAGTTGTGCCACAAAATGATGTCAGATATATACTCCAGTAAAACCGGGGAGATACTAATCCAATTTAAAGTGCATTTTATCCTAAAGATCAGGCAATTATAATTGTTCTATTTCCTGCCTAGCAAGTGAAGAGAAGCCTGTTGTTCATGCACCATCAATAGAACTGGTTTGCTGCCCAAATATCTTCTAACTTAATCAATTACTCTTAGTGGGCAGCTAAACCTTCAATTTACAAAAAACAAAGGTAAAATAAGTATGAGACATGCACCCTCACCATGAAAGGTCCAAGGGATTTAAAAAATTTCTGCATGCAGTTTATGTTGCTGAACAGTCCTATACCAAGTCAGATGCATGATGAAGGAATAGCAAAGTTGAAATATTACACACAATGCTATAAACCTCGAAAATAGGGGAAAAACAGGAGGCGCACAGGCATACCGTGAACATTTTCGAGTCAGGGTCCCAGTGTGAGAAAAACTTGGGGGTGGATTTATCAATTTCCGTACTTGGAACCTAGAAAATTTCCAAGGTTAAAATTTGATAAAATCCCAATGCAACCTTTTATCTCTCTCACACACATACTTGGATCAAATTTACCTTAAAAGCAATAATTTCATATGGTTCAGCAGCAAACAAGAGAAATTGATAGCTTTTATCGAAGGCTTGGATTTTCTGCATGACATGAAAAGGGGCCAGTAAATTGAAAGTGGACCATTTACTGAAAATCATGTGTTGGAAGAAGAGATTCAGCCACAAAAGTAGAAATAAGTACTTGAATCTGAGAATACAATATACCTGCTCAAAAGAAGACATAAATCGGTGGCGTGGCTTCATATTGTCTTCAATCTCCGGATATTCAATCTGAACCAAGTCATATAATAGATTAGGGCACCACATCACTAAATATTGAGCACATCTTCCATTTAGTGGAAACCAACTGGACCACTGTGGACACATCACACTCTAGTTGCACCCGCGCACATAACAAGTATTCACCTATCCAAACAACATTCTCAACATTTAATCTTACAAACGAGGCTTCTCAAATGTTGGCACTAATACGAAGCTCAAAAAAACTGAAATTTTGCACCTACAGCTTTTCGTTTGCAAAATCATAATTAGACACCTATAAGTGTCATTTATAATCCTAATATTGCTCGCTCCTTAAACCTACATAAATATGATAAGATGGTGGTATCATATTATCAATCACAATACAATTACTGTATCCTATAATTCATGTCCAAGTGGCTGCAAAACAAAATGGAGTTCTGTATCCCATGTATTATCATGTCTTACCATACAGTTGTTGTATGTTGCATCATACAATACACAAGGTCAGGGTCTACTTGAGCCTTAATCAGCTGACTGGAATGTGTAAAACATAAATCTATAGCTTTCATTTATTCATATCCCACAGAACCCATTTAAAAAAATTATTTGAGGTTTACGCCTCAAATCCCATCCCTTGAGTGCCACTTGTGAGGATTACACCTATATTCACGGAGGCCTACACCCTCAAGGCGACTAAGATGTCTAGACCTTTTATTTTTGGTGCTAGCTTTTTGGGTATATCTTTCTAAGCTAAAATGTTTTAGTACTTTTATTTTCTTTCTCCACCTACACTAAAGGAAGAGGGAAGGAGAATACACCATTGCATGTAGAAACAATGACAGAGAATGAGAAGAAACTTATAGTGACGAGGAAGATGGTGCTGCTGACCCTAAATTATTAGTATTGATGATTTGAAATTTGATCCTACTTCTAGTAATAGATTATATTTTGTTACACAATTAATAAATTGGGAATTATTATTTCACTTTATTAATATATTTACATTTATTTGCAAAAATGGATTGAGCATCTCTCAAAAGGTAGCTAGTTTGACGGTTTGTGAGATTTAGATTTTTAATTTTGTTAGTTATTTTTATAATACATTTTTTAGCGGTTTATAGTTTATTATGAGCACGTTCTCGTACTTATATATTATTTTTGAATTAATTTAGCGTTGTATCTTGAGGCTTCGCCCTCATCGAGGTAAAATGCCTAGGTACCATATTAAGCATTTCTAAATATTGAATTGAACCTATTCTTTATTTACTTTTGTAACTTTTTCTTTTTCTTTATCTTCTTATTTTAGTTTCATCCACCAACACTTGAGAATATAAGCAACATGCACAAAAACTTTCTTCCCCATACTTCTCAATTACAATCAAACAACTTGTGCAGCCTACTACATCAAGGTTGTCTTAAATTTTCTTACCTAGAGTTAACTAGAGTATGATTGGCAAAGCTTTTATTAAATTATAAGTTGTGGATCTATGAATGTTGGATAATAACTAACAAATGGGAGGTAAGTAAAAGTTGTGAGCCCTAAAAAATGTGAACGAAACTAAAGTTTGAGCAACTTATTAGCTTAGCCATACATGCACTTAGTCATCTTATAGTACTTTGTTGAGCAAGACCAATTCAATCCCGATGTTTTCCTAACACATACACTATTGTATTCTTAATATTAGTATTGTTACCTTGATCACATAGACCCATTGTGATTTAATATTTGACGAACATTAAGTAATGGAGATAGAAATAGAATAAAGATAGGATTTAGATATTATTTAAGTAGAGTTTAATTCACATTATGATAGCTTGATTAGGAGCCTGTTTGAGCCCCCCCTATTTTTACCCCCCCTATTTTTTTTTTTTTTTTGACAAAAATGCATTTTGAAATAGTGATTTGATAAGGAATGTGCAGTTAAAAAAATAAAGAAAAGTTTTGAGTTTGTGTGTAATATTATTTTATTGAAAAATGTGTGATTAAAATTAAGAGAGAGAAAAATGTATTTTGATAATAATGGATATCAAACAAGGACTAGGTTAAATTAGATTTAATATTTTGATAAAGTTATAGCTTAATAGAAGTTCTTTTGATTTTAAATTAGTTGCTTTATATGTATGATAAATTGATTTTCATTGTAATAGGTAACATTAAATATATGATAAATTGATTTTCTTCTTTAAATTCAATTCTTCTCTTCTTGGACCCCTTTTCTCTTCTAGTTCTTCAACTGTTTGTTATCAAATTAATACACTCTTGCGTCAATTTAGTCGCTAAGCCATTAAATTTTGCAAATAGGATTTAAACACATAATCTTTTCCTTACTCTGCTCCACAACTTTAAGAACTAAAATTTCATCAGAATTCTTGCAACATAGCCACACAGGAAGAGCTTTAGTAACAGTTGAAAGAATTTATCAAACAATATGTTGAACTGTTCAACGTCAGATTTGTCCTCAATCTTCAAACATAAATCAAAATTTAACATGAAGAAAATCTGAATCATTTACAGCATCTTCATAACCTACAGAAAAAATCAAGTTAGCATATATTATCTTCACTTGGATAATAATCATAAACCAATGGAGATTTCCAATCAACTCACTCCCCCCGTAAATCATTGTCTTTATAAGATACATTTTTCCAGAAAACTTTTGAAGATATTCAAAGTTTCACAAACAACATGGTGTTTTAATCATGAACTTCAATGTATTCTTTATTTTGATCGGTAACTTCAACATATTCTTGGTTCTAGAGTTCATATCAAAAGCTAAACACAGTTCTTGATAGGGTTTACAATAATTACGATGTACAAAAGCCATATTTTAATTTCAGAAAACGTAGATGCCATAACTTGATTTAGGAGTATCTACTACAGGAAATTAAAAATCCTCAAAATATGTGCTAGAAGAGTATAGAGCGGACAATGTGTATTATCATTTGAAAGAAGAGGGGAAGGGGGAATTGCGTCCTCACCTGGAAAAGTAGAGACCTCTGTTTCGTCTCTGGGTCAAATTGCTTGGTCACGCGGTATCCAGGTCTACCAATTTTAACTGCTAGCACAACAGAAAGATATTTATCATGTGGAATAAGAATTATAAAACCAGCAACTTCACCTTACTAATAGAAAGCTTCTCATGCAACCCAAGTTAATTTTTTATTCTTTTTGTTGAACTTTTGCTTTCTTAAAAAATAAATTCAATTAAAATTAGAAAACCCTTCAAAGAAAACACATTTTGGAAAATAGATAAAATGTAGGCTGCAAAGTAAGTGCCCTGTGATTTATTTTCTATTTGCGTTTTAAAAAAGGTGTGGTAACAATCTTGAGTGAACAACAAAACCCAACATCAGTGAATCGAATTCAACCATTTCTATACAGCTAAAATCTCGTTCATGGTAACTTATGAACAAAAAGCTGGAAAGAGTCTACAAAATCATCGCTTCTATCTTCTAAGAACCGTTTAAATTTCACCCTCAGCCTCTGGAAGATATTTAAAAAACCTTCACAGTAATTATTGCTGAAGCTAAAAAAAGGGAAATTTTATGTCAATTGTTACCGGATTTTTTAAGTGCGATTTTACGCTTATGCGGCTGTGGCTGAGCCGGTGCCTCCTTGGCTTCGCGAGCCGCTCGCTTGGCCAAGTTTGTCTGATGCCTCTTCCCCTGTGTGTGCGCCAAGTAGTTCCCCTCATTATTGTGCAAAGTCAAGCATAGCTTACACTCATAGCTACAAAATGGAAATCAATAAACATTAGTATGCAAAATTAAAAATGAAATTACACGCAGGTTTAGGCTTTATAATTAGGGTATGCCTGCCAAGGTGGTTGCGCATGAAATACGGATCTTTGGCTAGATCGATGGTTTCTAGGGCGAGTCGTCTCAGCCGCTCACGGCGGTCAATGGCCTCGTTCTGGGCGGAGGCGGCGCCACCGCTTCCAGGCTTCGAACCCCACTCTCTATCCATTTTCTCGGGTAGGTGGTGACACTGGACTTAGTGGAGTTTTGCAAAAGAAACGCAGCACGGAGGATTTCTTATTTAAGGGTATGCTTGGGTCCGGGATTTTTTTGAACTCCTTATGCTTCTATACATATTTGATCCAAATCTTTAATTTATTGTGCTCACGGTACACTGTCTTTCGGAAACTCGTATATGGAGTTTAAATTAACAGAAATTCGACCAAAAAAAAATCAAAGATCTAATCAAAATGCGTAACTAATTTTTAAAGGGCAAAAAATCAACTCCACAATTTTTATATAAATAAATAAATAAATAAATTAAATCAAGAACCAAAAAAAAAAAAAAACACTATTCATCTTATCCACCCTTCCCAGCAACCCACTCGCCCAAAACCAATAACAACCAAAACCGTTGACACCCACCAAAATCCCACACTCAAAGCATTACAACCACCAAGATCGTCGGCAAGGATTTGTGTTAAGCAACGATCTTCTCCTGAATCTACATTCCCAACTTATGAGACAATGTGTAGTCTTAGTTTTTCAACGCCTTCACTTAAGAGATTAAAACGACCAAGTCGAACATTAATAACTTTGAAGTCGTGCAAATGATAGCTAAGAAGATTTAAGAGGATAATAATCAAGATGCTTACTCTGTTGCTCCAAAAATTTCTTTGACAGTTAAAAGAATTATCCCTTGAATAGAACTCGGACAGTTAGTACGCAGCAAACCAAAACTCATCTACCAAGCATTATCGCCACCAAAAACCGACGGCACCACAATCGGCGATTGAAATTATTATTCTCCCAAAACAAGAAATAGCAATAAAGCAATTTATACTCTTTCACTAAGCGATTGAAATTAAGGGGTGTTAGCCTATTCTTAAGTAATGACTCTAGTAATGATGATAAGTGCAATATTAAGGGGTGTCGGCGTATTCTTAGGCATCGAACCCCGACCTTCGCCTCTTCTTCTTTGGGAGGCTCGTAGTTTTATCTTATGTTGGCTTCAGGGGTTTGGGACACATCCTCTCTAACACCTAGATATGCTAATCAGGTCCAAGTTATGCTTGAACATTTCCATTGTGATTGGCTTTGTCAACATGTCTGTTGCATTCTTTGAGGTATGCACATTCTCTATCAACAATTCTATTGAAATAACGAGTTCTCTTATCTTGTGAAATCTCACATCAATGTGCTTGGTTCTTGCATGATAAATATGTTTTTTTTTGCTAAGAAGACGGCGCTCCGACTATCACAACACAACTATATTCTATCTTGCTTGATTCCAAGCTCCTTGACAAGCCCTTTCAACCACCATGATTCCTTGGCTACCTCAGTTGCTGCCATGTACTATACTTCTGTTATGGATAATGCTACAAGTGTTTGCACCATTGATCTCCAACATATAGGCCGCCTGCAAGTGTGAAAACATAACATGTATGAGACATTCTGTTATCCAAGTCGCTCGCATAATCTGCATCGCGTTGTCTCTCAAACATGATCCCATACTCCATTATACTTCTCAAGTACCTGAAATCTACTTTATAGCTCTCCTATGCTCTTTGTCGGGATTAGCCATATACTTGTTCACTACACTAACTGCATGTGCTACCCTGGTTTGGTACATACCATCTCATACATCAAACATCTCACTGCATTGGTAGAAGTCATTTTTGACATCTCTTCAATTTCTTCTTCATTATTAGGGCACTGATTACAAGACAATATGAAGTGATTTGCTAATGGTATACCCACTGGTTTTGCATCGGACATGCTAAACCTTTCCAACATTTTCTTCAAATTTTTTTCTAAAATACCCATAATTTTCTGGCATTCCTATCTTTGTTAATCTCCATGTTAAGAATCTTCTTAGCGGGTCCCAAATCATTCATGTCAAACTTATTGCTCAACAAAGACTTCAATCTGTGTACCTCATTCACGTTCTAGAAGCAATTAACATGTCATCCACATACAACATCAAGAAAATATATGAATCATCCTCAAGAACTCTATAGTAAACACAACAATCATACTCACACCCTCTGTAGCCAATCCGAATCATTTAGGAGTCAAACTTCTTGTACCATTGCCATGGAACTGCTTAAGCCCATATAAAGACTTTTTCAATTTACATACAAGATTCTTTGTTCCTGGTTCAAAGAACCCATCCGACTGCTCCTCCAAATCACCATGAAGGAAAATGATCTTCACACCCAACTGCTCTAACTCCAAATCAAAACTGGCCACTATTGCCAAGACAATCCTGATGGAAGTGTGTTTGACAACCAGATACAAATTCTCATCATAATCTACTTCCTTCCTCTGTGAATATCCCTTATCTACTAACTGAACCTTGAATCTTTCCCCTTCCTTTTCTGACATTTCTTCTTTCTTTCTGTATACCCAATTACATCATATCGGTTTCTTCCCATCTGGAAGCTCTACTAGATCCCATGTATCATTTTTATGCAATAACTCAATTTCTTCCATCATAGCCTCTATCCATTTAATTTTCTCATGACTACCAACAACATCCTAAAAAGTTGAAGGATAGATATTACTGGTAATAAGTGTATAAGAAAATGAATGCTCGAATCCATACTTCACCGATGACCTGATAGTGAGACGTAGTCTATTTGTGGTAATACTATAATACTGTTCCTATTCTGAGCCAGCATTGTTTATTCCCCGAGCATTAATCTCCATGTTAACATTAATATCTCTTTTACACCTTTCACATAGCTAAGAAAAATATACTTTCTTGATTTCGGATCAAGCTTGGATCTCTGATTACTAGATACATGCATATAAGTTGGATACCTAAATACTCTCTATCCAAAATAATCAACTTCATTACCTGTCCAAACTTCCTCTGCAACTTTCTCATCTAGCGTCGCTCATGGTGATCTGTTTATGATGTAACATGCCATGTTCACAGCTTCTGCCCAAAAGCTCTTCGAAAGCCTTGCATTCAACCTCAAACATCTTGCCCGTTCTGCAATTGTTATGTTCATCTTCTCCACTACACCCTTCTACTACAGTGTCTTGCGAACTGTATAGTGTCGCAGAATACCATGTTCCTTGTAGAATTTCAGAAATTGTGAATCCATGTACTCTGTACCATTGTCTGCCTGAGATACTTGATTTTTCTGTCTGGTTCTCTACTTTTGCTTTCCAAAATCTGAACTTGGCAAAAGTTTCAGACTTGTGTTTCATGAAATATACCCAAACTTTTCTAGAGAAATCATCAATGAAAGTAATGAAATACTGGGATTCACCTTTAGACAACTTTCTCATTGGTCCCCAAATATCAGAATGCACATACTCAAGAATGCCATTTGTCTTGTGCTTTCTCACCTTGAACTGTACTCTGGATTGCTTTTCAAGTACACAAAACTTGCAGAAATCAAGCTTGCATGATTTTACCCCCTTCAACAAATTCCTCTTATGAAACTCAATCATACCACGTTCTCTTATATACCTCGGTCATATGTGCCTTTGGATAGTGTCATCCGACTTAGATTCTACTGTAGTAACTCCTCTTACAATTGTATTCCCTGATAGTTTGTAGATATTCCTTGCCAATTTCTAACCTTTCATCACAATCATATCACCTTTCTTAACTGTTACGACCCCGCTTTCTGACTTATATGAATAACCACATGTGTCTTAAGTACCTAAGGAAATTAGGCTTTTTCTCAATTTTGGTACATGCTTAACATCCTCCAAAATTCTCACCACACCATCAAACATTTCAAATTTTATAGACCCCATTCTAATGACCTTACATAATACATTATTACCTATCCGAACAGATCCAAAATTATCCGAACGATATGAATCAAACCAATCATGGTGATGACACATGTGATATGAACAAGCTGAATCAAGTACTCAAGAGTTATGTAATCTGTCAGAATTACTTGCAAAGACTAATAACATATCTCCATCTCCAGAATCCTAGTCACCGTCTGCAACACCAGCTGAGTTTAAGGACAAATCATCTTTCTTTTCATCAACTTACTTCTTATTCGGACAGTCCCTTAAAGTTATCCATTTGATGGCACTTGTAGCACTTGACGTTTTTCTTATTTTGATTTTTGGATTTTGATCTCGTATTCCATTGGTAAGAATCACATCTATCCTTCTTTCTTCCACGATCCGGTAACCTTTCACGATCAACCCTTCATCCTGTGAACTTTCACTAGTACGTAGTTTCTGCTCGTTGTAGGCCAGCACGACTAATGTGACTTTATCCAATTCCAGAGTCTTTTTATCCCACGATCACCAGGTGATCGTACAAGGGAGGAAGAGAGTACAGCAATATCATTACCTTGTCTTCATAATCGAACTTAATTTAAAGTCGTTGATGATTTGATTAAATATATTTGTATGCTGAATCAGATCTGTAACCTCCAGCATTTTTAGCTCATACAGTCGTTGCTTCAAATGTAGCATATTCGTGAGAGACTTCGACATATAATGACTCTCCAATTTCAGCCAAACTTCCGTCAGAGATTCAACCTCCACGTCGTGAATTACTAACCCAATTTCATTGGTGATCTATTAAGTGAGAGGTAGGTCCTCTTCCATGTTGTCTCTAAGGGGGTTGAAGACCCCTAGTAGCCCTATTCTAACGACCAATTAACTCTTCTCGTTGATGATTTCGCGTCTCATCATTTCTAGAAAGGCGTCGTAGCTGATAGGGTTCTGATTCTGTACATCCTTATAAAAGAGAGTGTTTATGTTTAGCCCACCTTGAAGCGCGAATAACACTTTTCGATCGATGACTTGTACACAATATGTCATTTCATCAGTAAAACGGGACAAAAACCTCTTCAATGTCTATCCAGGTTGTTGCCTTATGTCTTAAAAGCGTTGGATATGAGCCTTTCCCTCCTTGCTAATAGCAAATAGTTTCAAGAACGTATTCTTGAATTATGGCGAGCTCTTAATACTTCCGAGAGGTATCCTACTGTACTAGATTTTAGCTGCCCCACTTAAAGTTAGATAAAGCTCTACATATGACTATCATGGTGGCACCTCTCAGATTCATATGTGTTTTGTAATTATTCAAATGCTTGGCCAGGTCGCCTCTTCTGTCATACTTTGGTATTTTTGGCAGTATATAATGACTCGGAACATGGGCATTTCTCAAATCTTGTGAAAAGGGCAGGTTTTCGTCGTCGTCATCAAGTTCTCAAGATCTTTAGGGTTCATCTGAATCTTCCTTGTCAGCCTGATACCTATGTGGTGGATGAGATGACCTTGCCCGATCCCTTGCTATATCCTCCATCTTGTGGCGTCTATTTCTAGACGGGGCGGCACCTGAAATATGTCCTTACCTTTCCTTCGGTAGTTAGGTCGTCGAAGGTGGAGGTTGAGGCCTGTTCTTAGGAGTGGAACGTGGCTGTGATGACATGTGTCTGGTTTCCGTGGGACCGATTATGTCAAACATACTAACAGGCCTTTGCGGCCTATGTTCAGGCTCGTACTCAGGAGGAAAATTGTCCTCCACGTTAACATGGGCTTAGGTGGGTTGGCCAGAAGCATAATTTGAGGAAATATAGATCCCTACTTCCCTTTCAAGGGGGTTAACCTCTTAGGCATGCTTGGGAGATGAGAACCTCTGACTTTGGACTTCATCTTTTTGCGGGAAGAATCCTTGAGGTGCAAAAGGGATTCGAGGTCCTTCCTGGTTTGCATTTGCATGAGGAGTTCCAGCATAACCATGTTTTAGTGGGCGATATTCCTTATGTTAGCTGTCATAGTGGCAATTTCTTGGGTAAGCTGAGCAGCTACCCTTATCCCGCCACGCCTATGGAGGTGGTAAGGTCGGCGTCGACTCGCTTGGGTTGCCGCTCGTAGAACCTCTTCACCAGGATCTTCTCTCACCCTCCTGGGAGGGATATCACGATCTGAACTCATCTTTTATCAACTGTCATATTTTCTCAACTTTTGGGGCTTCCTCTTGTTCTTTTTCAAGAA
>CAIGRP010089496.1:0-34064 GCA_903798385.1 Fraxinus cuspidata
TGAGTTTAATAAGGATTTTGGGACGGGTCATGCCAATAAATATCAAACGAAAGAATGAAAAATGGCGGGAATGACAGTACAAAGACAGCTGTAACTAAATAACAAATCCTGACTAATGAAAACTAAATTTGGCGCCCAATTGCTGTGCTGAAGCTTGAGGCAGAACTCGTGAACACATATTCTAACAGAATCTGAAAAGGCTTGATATTTGAACATTATTTTCACATGCAACCTACGTGGGCATTTCCTACTTTAATAAAATTGTTCTATATCATTTTAAAACCTTTTTTTTTTTTAAATCTTAATTAAAATAATTTCCTTCTTCCAAGAATGTAGATGAAGAATGCTAGCTTGTGTCACAATTTATTCATTTTCTTTATTTATATTTTTATGTTTTGAACGCTATATAAAACATTATTCTCATCATTTCATGGGTGCCTCTTTCTACTTATAAAACTTTAGATTTACTTTTCAAATTTTATTCAAAATAATTTCCTCCGTTAAAACTTTTAACAACAATGGTTTTATGTATAGGTGTGTCTATGTAACAAGCACATTTTCGTTTTCTTTAGGAATAGTTTAAATTGTATAGCTGACGCCAAATTCTCACCTATTTGTAGAAAACCCGCAGCTTGTTGTTGAACTAGCAATGGAGTAAAGAAATCGTTTTGAACACTTACACCAATTCTACTGGCCAAGCAATAACGTAAGCTAAAGCCTTTTTATGTCTCCAAGCAAAAATATCACGATATGGTCTAATCTCACTGGTTATAGTTTTCATGATTTGCCTATGATTTATCTAGGTGTCTGATATATGTATTTTATACACTTATTTGGCCTTTAAATATAGACATTAGGAGTACTTTTGATGAATTATATCTTAATTTCGTATACATTTTTTGTTAGTTAAAATCCGATTATTGGGAGTGATTTGGAAGAAAGGGACGAAAACATGTGAAAAATTTCAAAGTTTAATGACTAAATTGAAATTATTAAAAAGTCTATTCGGACCAAGAAATTATAAATGAAGAATAGATAGAATCAATTGGATGATATCCGAAGCCAAATGATGGAAATTGCACAAAAAGGAATTGAAGTGGGCAAAGAAGCAAGTTTAGGGACCAAAATGCACTTTCTGCATTGGGTGCGATTGCACTCGTTGATTTTCAGCAACCCGAGGCCATCTTAGTTGGCCGTTACGACCGCACGCTGTAGGCCCATGCAATCTCACTGGCCATTTATTGGCCACAAGTAGTTTCCTTCTTTGACTGAAACTCTATATGGAAAGGACTTTGGATGAAATTTTGACCTTACAGAAGAAAGGCAAAACATTGAAGGAAGCTCTCGTAACTTTCTCATGTCATAAAATTTTACAAGTAAATTGAGTTGATTCACTAGAAATTGGAGAGAGGAACAAATTTAGCAAGCGGGTCGAATCAAGAAACATCTAGAACTTGAAAATTAAAATTTGGAATTAAAGATCAAGAACAAGAAATAGATTTCATATATTTCTTATGTTCATATGCATTTTGGGTAATGATTTTCCAATTTTTTTTGTTGTTTTATCAAAAGAAATATGCTAAGTTAAATTTTCTTTGTGTTAGATGAAGATGATACCTTATTATTTGATTATTTCTAAGTCAAAGCCTAAGAAGTTTAGTTAATTTGTGTTCTTGATTAATTTTATATGTTTTGTTGAATTATTTGATTGTTTATAATTAGTTGCTTGTTATGTTTTCAAGAAGTTCATAGCAGGTTTAGATATTTGCAAGATTAACATACGGATAATAGATGTTATAAATAACATGTATAACATATGCAATCATATAAATAATCGTGTAATTGAATGTGTAACTTTGCATATAAATTTGAAATAGGAATATGATCTGATCGTGCTTAGAATATGTTCAGTTTATCTCGAAAGAGATAACTAAATAAAATTGGAATAACAATTGTCAAGAATACACAAATCACACTAGATTACCTATGTTAAGAATCAAAAATAGGATAACAATAGACAACTTAGAAATAAACTTATCTCTTTTATGTTACTTTTACGCTCGAATTGATAACGGATTAGTGTAATTCAATTTTAGATTTTATTTCTCGTGGGACGATACTCTTTTTCACTAAAACTATTAATTGTCAATAATCTCGTACGCTTGCGAAATTTCACCGAATCGTGTCCCTTTGTTTATAGACGACGTGAGGGTCTTTTTTGTATGATCAATTAATCTAAAATTTAGAAACGTGATTGTTGAGTGGGAAAAATAAAATTAACTGTTATCAGCATGTGGTAACCTAACTCTTATCAAACATGTGTTAAATTCCATGACAATGTGTTTGCTTCAGACATTTAACCCTCCAATTGATGTAACCATAAGAATTAAGAGAGGATCGAACAGATACACTGGGCATCTTGGTGTAAGGTTTGTCTACCAACGGAAGAAGGTGGTTTAGTGTTTCTTATATATAACAAGGTTTTCGTTCATGTTAAGATTTCAAAACTTTCTATCCAATTTTTTTTCTTCTCATCTTTTTGTATGTAATGACGGAATCTTTCCCCATATGCCACTTGGAGGAAGTTTAAGGTAAATTGACCCACTATATTGATTTATTAGTAGACTATGACTTGAAAATAGGAATGGATTTGTTGTGTATGATTTCTTATATGGAAATATAAGAAAACTGCATTTTTAAATCTAAAATTTTACTCTTATATGGAATGGATTTGTTGTATATGATTTCTTGAATGCTATGTGTTTGATGTTCTGTTTATGTTCTTGAAGAAATTTTTATGATTGAGGGGTTTTTGGGTGGATTTGTGAGGAAAATGGGAAGAGGAATTCGAATTTGAAGTTTTTTTTTTTTTTTATTCAATTTTTTTTTAACTGTTGACCTCGGGTTATAAACCCGCAGCTTGTAATGGCAAATAGGGTTCATTTGGGTTCGATAGCAGGTTTTCAACTCACAGTTGATCACTGTCAACCCATTTTTTTAAGAGGAAAAATAGAAAAATGCCTATATTCAATCATATTTTCTATATATAATGCAGTTACGAAAAATTAAACAGTACAGAGTTTAGAAAAGTGGGTTGCTTCTAATTTTTAGTTTCAACCTCGACTTTGATCCATAATTAATTAGAAAGTTTCATTCATGCACCTTTTCTTTGCTCTTTAAATATTGGAATTTCCATTTTTATCTCTGAGAGCCCTATTACTCCACCAATTTCTCTTCGAGTCGAACATATTCGTTGACCACGTGGTTCCTTTTCATCAATTCTATAGCAATCTTTGAGATTTTATGATTGCTCCAATAGGGTACATATATTGAATATTTTTTTTATTGTCCTTCATCCTCAATATTATGTTCACCTTTTCAATATAAATTAGGATTTCGACCCATTACTAAAAATGATTGGCTTAATATAATTGAAATGTCCTGATCTTCTTCTATGTCCAGCACTACGAAATCCATTGAAAATATTAAATTACATACTTTTATGATATCGTCATCAACTTTACCTCATGGATGTGTGATTCTTGTATGAGCAAGCTGTAGCATTATCGATATTGCCTTAATTTATAATGGCATTAGATTTACACTAGCATCTGTATTACATAAAGCATTCTAAGAATAAGAGTTTCCAATTAAAATTGGCAAAGTAACGCCCTAGATCTTCCAATTTTGGAAGTAATTTATTTTGCAGTCTTGTACTTCTTTCCTCTGTTAATGCCACAGTCTTAAACTACGAAAGCTTTCTTCTTCTTTTTTTTTTTTAACATATCCTTCAAAAACTTTGAATAGCTCAAAATCTGTAATATCGTGTTAATAAACGGGATATTAATGTGGGGTTTCTTGAAAACATTTAGAAAATTTTCAAATTTGATATCTTGCTTGTTCTTTTGGAGCTTTTGAAGAAAAGGAATAGGATATACATAGGCTTTGATCGGATTTGGTGACTCTCCCTAATCTTTTGTTAAACTGTGGGTACGAACCATTCAGGATGTAGCGTACTTGTTCTTCTAGATAAACTAGCAACAAGCAATTTTCAGTAGTAAAATTGGCCCCACAATTTTCGCAACGAATTGATCATTACTGCATTTGCTCATTGTGCTTATGTCTTTACCAACAATTCCAATTGCTTTATCAAGGCAACAATATGCACATTGGTGGATGATGAATTCCTGCTACTTTCTTTGGGGGGACTCGTTCTAATAAGAACATGTTGAATTGATTTATTGATGATGGACCCATTTGTTGAAGAATTTACTTGAGATTTAGACATAGGAGAAAGTCTAGTATATAAATACTCCACTTGTTTATCCTTGCTTATCCCTTGATTTGGACACTTCCTGATTAACTCGTTAAACTTGTTCCAAGCTTCGAGTTAGCTTTCCCATCAAGTTGCTAGAGTGTAGAGATTTCTAGCTTCGTTTTTGCCACTTTTGCAGGTGAGAAATATTTGTTGCAGACTGATATTTCTTACCAAATCATTTCAAGTAATGATATTGCCTTGTGCTTCAGAATCCAGCCACTCCAATGCTCTATTTCTCAATTTATATGGGAATAATCCCAAGTTTTATTGCATCATCATTAATCCTTGTAAATTAAAAACTCTGATAGTGTTTGAGAAATCTTAAATATGCTTGTTTAGATTGTCATGAAGCTTCTTGTAGAAATGGACTTTGTTGCTGACCAATTGATCATATCAATATTTATCTGAAAGTTATTCTACTCGAACTCTATATATATTGTATGTGTTTGGCACCCAATTTTAGGTAAATTTAAATTCTGGAACAGTGATTGAAGGAAGAATGTGTGGTCGAAAAGTAATGAAAAATTGTAGATTTGTGTATAATATTATTTTATTTGGAAAATGTGTAGTTATAATTAAGAAAGAGACAAATTTGAAAAAAAAAAAAAAATGGGTACCAAACACCCTTATAATGTTGGAGCATTGGGACGCTACTCCCAAAGTCCAGAACATCGACAATAGCAAGTCCCCTTCATCAATTTCTACTCGTTCATGTCGTTGATTTCTTAGTGTCACAATCCTAGCGATTTCTTATGCAATTGACAATCTCGAAATATTGTCTGCATAGCCAAGAAAAGCTAAAAAGCGTAGCCTATTCCATGGAAATTTTTGATTTCATAAAATTACAAGAAACTCTTTCAAAATCATTTTTTGTCACACTAATTTCAACTTCACGTTCTCAAACAAAATTATTTTTCACATTTTTTCATAGCATTTTCCCACTTTTTAACCACACTTGCTTCAAAAAATCATTTATTCACAAAATTGGTTCTCAAATAATCAACTTCACACAAGAGCAAAATTTGTTAAATTTTGTGGGGGAACTTTAGCATTGTTGAAAGTAAGATTTGACTTTGAAGATTATGCTAAAATCTTCTAGAGGAGCAAAGGATGATAAGTTTGAGAATTTTTTTCCTCAATCGAAAATTTTACAACAATTAGCCCATTTGAGTCACTCTTTAATTTTTTTTTATTTTCAATCATATATTCTCCCCGATAAAATAATTTTGCACTTAAATTAAATTTTTTCCCACTTTTCAACTACACATTTTCCAAAAATTCATTTTTACAATTCTAAAAAATGGGACCACAAATAGGAGCTTGATGAATTTCTTTCGTTCCACAAATTTCTTTTAAAATGATCAAAAGTTTGGCCAAGATGATCTATAGAAAGTGAATCTAATAAGAAAATATTAACCGTTACTTATTATCGCACTTATGTTTCCATTTTTTTTTTATCATATCATTATTCTTAACATTTTATTAATTATCACATTTTATCCTTGATAAATATTTTTTTCCTAAAATTCCATTCATTTGTTTTAAAATAAATGGGAAATATTTTAGTCACACTTTATTTTTATTTTTTCATATTTAAAAATACAAGGGGTAAATAAATTTTTTACACCATCTTAACGGTGTAAAAGACTTATTTGCCCGTTGGATTTAAGCAAAAAATAAAGAATATAGTGGTTTTTGTGTTACCATCACTTACACAATACCTTCCAAAATTGTTATATTTCACTATGGCTTTAAAAGGGGTACTATTTGTAAAATTCCCCCGAAAGATACACACTCACAACATACTTAATAGATAAATTATTCAAATAAAAAATAATAATAAAGTAAATTTTTAGGAAATAATATAATAAAAGATAAATTTCAAATAGTGATAGCACATGCCCCACTCCTACCCAGCTTCGAATGGAACTGGTTGGGTGTTAAATGGGACGAATGCAGACACGACGAAGCAGCAAATCTGTCGTGCGAGTGAGGAGAGCTAGCTCACGAGTTGAGCTAGGCGAGCCAATATATGAGTCATCCGCATGGCTAAAAACCCGTAGCTGAGTCGTCTGCATGGTGGTTGCTTTTGCAGCCATGTAGAGTTGATAACAACCTGTATCATGCAGGATGCCATCAATTTTGAATTTTGAATTCAATTTTTTCTATTCAATTCCATAACTATAAATAGGGAGGTTAAGAAACCAAATTTCATCACATTTCACTTTCAGCATTTTCTACAATCTCTAATATATCGCTTTTGCATTATAATATGGAAACTTTCACACTCCTATTTTGAAAGCTAGAATCTCCTGATTTCATAATTCGATTGGATTTGTAGTCACTTCACTCCCATGATTTCATAATCTCTACTTTTATTTTTCTTGTTGCATTCTTATACGTAATTTACGTAATGACTAACTCATCATCATCTTCTAATTATTTGAATCTAATTATTATATTAAATGTTTACAGTCAATTATACAGTTCGGTGCTCATATATAAGAAGTTTAGGTAATTTGGAAAATACAAAATCGAAACTATGGAGGCGTAAATGCTGTTTTCATCATAATCTTTCTCATACTTCTCAAAAATGTATTAGTGGAATTCAATTTAGTTTTTCCAGAGATTTTGAACAGAATAATTAAGTCTATGAACTTTAATTTGTTATAGAAATGAGATCACTATTTTTTGTCCTTAATTTCAAAATTAAGTGTTTTGACTAATAATGAGTGAAACATATGCACTTTATTTTTGTTAGACGTATTTTTCGTGTTCTAATGCAATGTAATTCCCAATTTTTTTTAATTTAAATTTTGTTATCCCTTATTGGTATATATTTCTTTAGCCTTCTACGGAGTAGGCGCAGATTCTATGTCAACAAAGTATGTGTCACGATAGAAAACATGATAAAAAATGTTTTTCATTATATACCTATTATCTTTTTTTCTAACTGCAATTTTCGATCCTCGTCTCAAACTGTGTGCACTTTTGTTTACTTCAAAATAATTTAATTTTTATCTTTGAAACAAATATAGCATTGTTACAAGCAAATTATAGAATTGTGCAATTGTTACTCTAGTTCGAACAACACAAATTTAAGTTTTCCAGAGTTGGAAATACATGAAGCCAATATGATTGGAGCATCCACATGGGACGAAACATTAGTAGGGCCGACTTCTTCAATCCATTTCGATGGTAGAATGTATTTTCGAGTGTAACTTGAGACTTCTTGACTACACCTGCGACGCCATGAGTACTTAGAGGCGCAAAGTCTATCAAGAAAGATCATATGTTATATTGAGATACATCACGTGACCTAGACTTTATTACAACCTGAAAGAAACACATGTTTTTATGCGCCAATGACTTCAAGAAGATTAAGGTGGCTCTATGACATCTTTTCAGATATGCAATTATAGACTACTAAACTAAAATTGTAAGTATATTTTGTTTCTCTTATCATTATTATATTGTATTTATTTTATTTGTTTAATTTAAAAATTTGAACGATAAATATTAATTTAAGTACAATTTTAACTCCCCTATGTATTGTTGTTGGTATAAAGTACACGTTAAGGATGTGGGTTTTTACAACTTTATAATTCTTTTTAGAGAAATATTTGTTTTTTCTATTCCCTTTTCTTACCGTTAGATAATTATTTTGATGAAATGTAATTTCATTACATCTTCATTATACTTCACAGACTTAAAATGCAATTTTTCAACTTTTCTGATTTATATAAAAACGATTAATGAGCGGCTCACGAGCTTACTAAGGGATAGGCCTTGAGGGGCAAGTCGAGCACTACTTCGGTGCAACACTTGGCTTGCCTCATACGGGAGGGTGAATTGACTTGTTTGGTGTGTCGAGCCAACTGTGGGTGAGCCATGAGGGCTCCATCCATTTAACACTCCTATGGACGGGATCCCCACTCCATTAGATAACTGAGAGGATGATAAACTATTTTTACTCTAATTGTACTCATTTTATTTGATGTTTTTAAAGCTAAATTGTATTTAAAAACAAGAAATTTAAAATTTAAAAAAATAAAGACAGTAATGAGTTTATTTTAATTCCTGTCCTGACCTCATCGCATACTACAATCGCCACCCAAAAATAATCGGTGAATGCGAGTCGCGTCACTCCCTTTGCCATCTCTAATTTCAGAAACCTCATCCAATTTCAAAAATTTGAGAGACAGTCCTAAAGTTTATTTCGATTAACTTATCCCCTCCCAAAAGCAATCTTTAGCCCAAAAAAAAAAAATAAGTATCATCAAATGCCTAAAATATCCCTTGCTCTTAATCAATTTAGTTCAATTAAGTATTTGTTTTTGGTACATTCACATTCTATCAACGATTAATTTCTAAAGTTTTTTCTTACTCGTAGTTGAAATTTTAAAGTGTACTATATTGAGCTATAAAGATTTTCAAATCTAACTAATTTTTTAAATTTATTTTCTTTTAAAATTGAACTTTTATGAAGTCTGCGTGATAACAATAGTTTAAAATTTATTTACGATTAGATAAGTCGTTAAATAATTTATTTACTTATATTTTAATTTATAAAAACGTTCATGTACAGAATCTACATGTATTACTAAATATTGTGAGATGTAATAAGTCAATGATGAGAAGACAATGCTATAACTTAGTAAATTAATGAAATTAGAGCTATAAAATTATTTGAAATAATAATGAGAAGACCTTTCAACTTTCTTAGCGGAGCAAGAAGGCTTCTACTACTCCGATAACTAATGAAATACCTGAAAGAAGAGGTTGGTGTTATCTCTCCCGTTTTATCTTCAACGTGAGAATTAGTGATTGAGCTTGAATGTAAAATAATTTAAAGAAAAAACGAGAGAAATCTAGAAAGATATTATTAAAAAGAAGATTTCCATACCTGGCACGATTTTGGAGTATTTATAAATGTGTGGTGTAATGTGAATACTAAGTAGCTATTGTCTACTGCTCAGTATAACACATCCACTCATTAGACGGTTCTTACCCACGTAGTGAATGATCAACTTCAATACACTAAACGGTAAATGAGATCAGTGATAACCGTCAGATCATTTTTAATCAATTAGAAAGATGTTTAGATGGTTGGAAGTCATGGTGGTCGATGGTATTCGATTTAGCATGCAATGGTCCAGCTAGCATAGTGGCAGTTGGACTCGTATAGCGACAGCCGAACTATTTTACAGATAGTCGAACAAATTGTCTTCACTTGATTGTCCATCGTAATTAACTATCTATATCACATAGCATCATTATTAATAAAAAATACCATCCTTTAATATCAAAGTTTAAAAATATTAAGGGCATGCTTGAGAGTTTTGTTTTCTCCAATTTTAATCAATTTTTGGTGGCACCGTTTATAAGGAGGTTTGAAGAACTGATACTTGCCATATTTTTTGGACACCGTATTTTAATGATTTAATAACCACCCAAAAATGGTGTAGTATAATTTTAGCAGGTTCTCTTAAACAACCAAATCGGCGATTTTTGGCCGTTTCTCAAATTCTCTTTTAATTTTACCTTTTATAAAATAATTATTTCCAACAAACATATTTTGTTTAATACTAACTTATAAATAAAAATATACTAAGTAAAAAAATTACTTATAAGTAAAAAACAAAAAAATATTTTTGTGTAAAAATGTTAGCGATAAGACAAAAAGCTACTTACAAATATAAAAAGTTATTTATAAACAAAAAATTCTCTTATGTGTAAAATTATTTAAAAGTAGAAAATTAACTTATAAGGATTAATAACAGTAAACAGCTCTAAAAACGTTTTCATTTGCGGTGAAAATCGCAAAAAATCTCATATTTGAATCATTTTGTGCGAAATCCCCTATTGCCAAATTTATCGTTAAAAACAGTAAAAATGTCAAAAATAAAAAGTAATAATGGCAATTTTAATATCTAAGCTTTTTATTCTTTTACAAATTATACCCAAATTTTTCTTATTTACCACACACAATCCCAAACATTTAAAACTTTATTTTACACCACACCCACTTTGTCTTCTTCCCCAAAATTTTGTTATTTTATTTAATCACTTTCAAAACCCTTCTAAATTTGTCACCTTCCTTTTTTATTCTTCTCATTCCCTACTTTAAAACCCTCATACTCCAATAATTGCCATTTTTTTCTCTTTTTGTTCATGTCGAGCGTGATGATTGTTTCACAATTTCAACATGAATTGGAGATGGGTCTTAAGTGTTATGTGCAATGAAATATTTGATTTTTGTTTTGGAATTCTTATATACCATTTGATTGTTGTTATAATTATTGGGATTATAATACGGCTATGGATTAGATTCTTTTTTGCTTTTTGAAGTGTAGGATTTGAAATTTTTTTCCCTTTTTATGTGTATTCTAATTGTATGTTTGAACCTTCATTGAACAATGATAAAATTTATTTCTACTTTTTTGGTTCACCTCACAAGTTATTTTTCATAAATTTTGTATTCTTAGCGAAAAATCCATTAGAAGATACAAACAATTTTGTAGTAGGAGAAGTGTTGATCTGCATTTATGCCTACTTAGTTGCTGGATTGAGTGATATTACAATTTGTAGTTCTCCCATTCCTCATAAAAATATAGCAGAAAGTTTTAAAGATTTGGGGTGGGGAGAAGAAACGAGGAATTTGGGGTGGGAGATTTTGGAAGAGATTAAATAAAATAATAAAGCTTTTGGGAAGAAGATGTAGCGGGGTGAGGATGGAAATAAAGTTTTGGAATGTGGTTGGTACATAAAAAAAAAATTGGGTATAATTTGTAAAATCATAAAAAGTTTAGATACTAAAATTGCATTTATTACTTTTTAATTTAGCATTTTTACTATTTTTAATGGAAAATTTGATGGTAAGTGGATTTTTCGCACAAAATATTTCAAATAGAGTGTTTTATGCAATTTCCAATAGGTAGGAGATATATCGCAAATATAAACGTTTTTAGAGATTTTCTGCTATTAATCCTAACTTATAATTATAAAGTTTATATATAACTAAGAAATATTAACATAAAATGTTAAGTAAATATTTAACTTTATTTAATTTTATAAGTTAAATATTAACTTATATATATAAAAAATTATATATAAGTAAATTATCACTTATAATTAAAAAATCTTATACAAAAAATTATGACCTAAAAATTTCACTAAGGGATATGTGTATAATTTTTCTTTTTAAAAAAAAAAAATTCAGAATCAATAGATAATAAACTCCTAAGTATAGGTTTGATTTTAAAAATCGCCACTAAAATAACTCATAATCAGTCCGCTCGTAAACGTTCAAAATCGATTCCTTAAAAAACGTTCACAACCTCTAAGTCAAAACTCCGAAGCATGCCCTAAGTAAGAAAAAGTTAATTTAAAAGGAAATATTTTAGACACTTGAACATGCATTAAAACTTAAGTAGTGAAATAGGAATATGTTACTCAAATTAAACTGTAGGGGTGTCTTTGAAATTCTTGAAATTAGAGGGGTTGACGTTGACTGTTACCACTCTCGTCCAATTTCGCCCCGCCCCGAACGGGTTGGCGGGGTGGGGCGGGGCGGGGCTCCTCGCCAAGAATTAAAAACAAAAAATTAAACGGGGCGGAAAACGTGCCCCGAATCCGCCCCGCCCCGAACCGAACCGAACCCAACCCACCCCACCCCGTTGCCATTCACATCTCAAATCTCCGACTTCGCTTGCAAAATCATTGAATCAAAGCTAGGATTTTGCTTCTTCTTTATTCTGAATTCATTTGCCCGCTGATACCAAACAAGAATTTTCTCTTAATTCACTAATATGAAGCTCTCTTTTTCTCTTCCTTCAAAATCCCAATCCAGTCGCTCTAAAAAGCCCTCGCAATCCTTCTCTGCTGCCGATGCTGGGCCGTCCTCCGCAGATTCGTCTGCCAAAAACTATGTAACAGAATTCAACTCTGCTGAAGCTCCGGTAGATCCGGATTCAAAGCCGAAATCCATTCCCCCTATTCCCAACCAATGGCGTCCCACTAAAAAACTCAAAAACCTACCCAATCTTCCCTCCCTAAAGTCTGACGGCGAAAATACTCTCCAATTTGAGGTTGTGCCTGATGGGAATCCTGATTCTTCTGATAATCCGATGGCTTACGGACTCAATCTTCGCAAACCGTCTGGTGTTAATGGTGGTTCTGAAGATGATCGTGGTGAAGAATCGAATTTTCCAATTTCGGACCCGGAGTTGAGGAAGTTGAGGGAGGATATGGAGAAGTTGCCGGAGGATACTGGGTTTGATGAATATACGGATATGCCCGTGGAGGGCTTCGGTGCAGCACTGCTATCGGGGTATGGGTGGATTAAGGACAGGGGCATTGGTCGCAAAGCCAAGGAGGATACTAAGATTCTTGACGTTAAAAAAAGAGCTGGTAGAGGAGGGTTAGGTTACGAGGGGGAATTACCTGACAATCAAAATGGTAATAACAGTAATGCTGGTGAAGTTTTTGGAAGTAGAGATGTCAGGCAGAATAAGAGAGAGGATGGGAAGGGAAAGAAAGGGTTTGATGTTGGGAAAGAGGTGAGGATAGTGAAAGGGAGCGAGATGGGGATGAAGGGTAAAATTGTTGATGTGAGAAATGGTGGAGATTTATTGGTCTTGAGGATGTCAAGAAGCGAGGAGAAGGTGAAGGTGTGTGTTAAGGATGTGGTGGAGGTGGGTTCCGCAGAGGAGGAGAAGTGCTTAAGGAAATTAAAGGAGTTGAAGATTAAAGAGAAAAAAAGTAACGATAAAAGCTATAAAAGTTCTTCAAGTAAAAGGAGTCGAGAAGAAGAAAGAATAGGTAGTGAGAGAGTGAATTGGTTGACGAGTAATATTAGGGTGAGAATAGTAAGCGAGACATTGAAGGGTGGGAGATTGTACTTGAAAAAGGGGGTGGTGACAGATGTTGTGGGACCTGGGGTTTGTGATATGTCAATGGATGAGAGTGGGGAGTTGGTACAAGGAGTGGGCCAGGACTTATTGGAGTCTGCGGTTCCAAAACGTGGAGGCAAAGTACTAGTTTTGTATGGTAGGCACAAGGGTGTGTACGGGAGTTTGCAGGAGCGAGATTTGGAGAAGGAGATGGGTTTAGTTCAGGATGCGGACTCACAGGAGTTTCTCACTGTGCGGCTTGAACAAATTGCAGAATACATTGGAGATCCGAGCCATATTGGTTATTGAATTGGTTCTACTCATTTTGAAGAGTTAGATTGCTTGCATGATAGTAATGCCGTGCCATTTTTGAGGTAATACAAGTCTTTTGCCTTGTTAACCAGTTAAATATAATATAATGATATCTGTGATAATTTTGCAGTCGCCATATCATTTCTTAAATGGTTGCTTTTGGTCAAGCATAGTTGCTGAAGGTTCTTTCCTCAAACTATAAATCTGTTTCCAAGATTTTATAATTGGATGAAAAATTTATCTAAACTGAGGCATGTGTCCACCTGAGCGGCTAATTGTGCTGCTATGTGTTTATCATTGATTGGAGATTAGGCTATATGTTATGCCCCCTCCTAAGTTTGTATTTTGTTTTAACTTCTTTTGGCATTATTAAACACTCCATCCATTTATTGTTTTAAAAAGCATCGTAATATAAATGAGGTAAATGTGTCCTAGGTCTCTCGTGACTATCTTTTGCATTCTTTTGCATACATGTTGTTTATTTTGCTTATGAAGTTGCTTTTTTATTCTTGTGTTTTCCGTAAGATCAATAGACATCATACTTTGTGCAAATTTGAATGTGGATATTGATAATGAATTTGAATTTATTGGTAGAACCCCAACAACATATACAATATCCTCCACTTTCACATTCATGTTTCGAAAAGTGAAAAAATAATAGGAAAACTTTGCGTGTGTGGGATCATTTCACAATAGGAGACCCAAAGCAGAAGATGTTATGTGTAGGTACAAATATTGTGGGTAGTCTTATGCTTGTAGGGCTAAAATGTGCGAGACAAGTACTTTGAGGACTCATTTGGTTACTCATTGTAAGAAGTATCATGGAAGAGTGGAAGACAAGACAAAAATCTCAGGTTTTAATAAATTGTCTGAAGGTGGTGTGAGTTATCTTCTGGTTATTGGCTTTAGCTAGACTTATATATGCTGAAATGGTAATTATCGATGAACCATCCCTTTTAGTTTTGTAGAAAGAATGTGATTTATGCAGTTTTGTATTGTAGCATGTTCTAAGTTAGATCCTCCAACTCATAGTACTATTGTTAAAGATATTATCAACTATATTTGGATGAAAAATTGGAGCTGAGAAAGTTTACTACTCAACTTTAAAGAGTTTCACTTACTACAGACGCTTAGACATCCATTTAGAATATAAATTATGTCTTCGGCTCGTATTTTCCAGGTTAAGGAAAAACAAGCAGCAACAGATTTAGTTGAGATAAAAAAAAATGACACAAAAGATACTTGTTAGACGCTTGTGAAAAGATAGAGGACAAGGAATTTGATGTCCTTAATTGGTGGGTGGTACATGGTAGGAAGTACAGTACCTTTTAGAAACATGCAAAAAATGTTCAAATTGACTATAAGAGACATGTAATTTATATTTTGAATGGATGTCCAAGTGCCTGTAATAAGTGAAACATTTTGAAGTGAAACATTTTGATCTTAAATAGCAAGGATTTTTCTCAATTCCAATTTCTTAACCAAATATAGTAGATAATATCTCTCATAATTGTCCTACGAGATGGAGAATTAAACTTAAGATATGTTACACTACAAAACTATCTAAATCCCATTCCATTGACAAAGCTAAAAGTGTTCATGATAATTACATTTTTAGCACATGTAAGTCTACACACTTCCTTAATAAAGTCAATAGCCCAGAACATTGCTCCTACTACCCTCGAGCTGTTTATCAAAATTTAAGATTTTTGGCTTTTTTCTTTCACTCTTCTAGGATACATCTTACAACGAGTAACCAAATGAAACCTTAAAGTACGTGTCCCGTGCTTCTTAGCCCCATAAGGATAAGATTACTCACAATATTTGCACTCATACTTGACATCTTACGCTTTTGGATTCTACTATTGCGAAATAATCCCACACACCCTAAGTTTCCTATTGATTTTTCTCTTCCCTAAACATGCGGGTGGATGGAAATGGAGGAAGAGTTATAGCACTCGTACAAGTATTTGTTGTTGCTGAAGTTTCATCGATAGATTGGAATTCATCATCAATATCCATATTCAAATCTTTACAAAATAAGCATGTCGAATTACAAAATACTCACACTACGATGGTTTTAATCCAATAAGGTAAGAAAAATATAGTAATTTGATTAAGGGTTATTGGCGCAAAACCCTCTTACCTTTGTCCCTATTTTAGAATACCACTTATCTTTTCAGATTGGCGGAGAACTCCCTATATGATCTTTGAGGTGCGGTAGACCCACCTGCTGCCCATTCACTTAAAAGAGAGTCAAAATGAATAATTTTGAAATTAGATAATTAGTACAAGACTTCCTGACATTTGACTCTATTGTGGAATATCCGTATCCTTTTAGATTGGTGGAAAATCTTTCTAGATGACCCTTGTAAGTGCAAAATACAACATTTTCTTTCATTTTCTCAATAAAGTCTAGTGAAATGACAAATATACTCTCATTTTTAAATAAAATAAAATAAAAAGAAGAAAAGAAAAATAAATAATTAATTGAAAGATTAGTCCCAAATTTTTCAAAAAATTAAAAATGAGTCCAACTAGTTAAAAAATTAAAATAAAAAAAAAATATCCCTCTCCCACCTATCCATCGTCCACCACCACCACCACCGAAGTAAACAACCAATAACTATCAAATTCCCTACAAATCCATCAACATGAGAAGAGATTAATCAAGACTCCTCTCTTACCTCCATCAACTATCCTCCGAAACCTCTTATGTCCTTTTCATAGACTCCAACAACTACTCACCAAACTACTTTTTTTTATGATTGAAGCAAATGAAATGTCATTACTTTTGGGAAAAAAATAAAACTGAAGTTAAGGTATATTTCAAGGATTGGGGTTTTTAGGGATTTTAGGAAAGAACTGAAATGGGGTTAAAATGGGAAAAATGGGTAAATCTATGAATTGAGTTTTTGGGTTTTGAGTTCAAAAAATGGGTGTACCGAATTCAAAAGATGAGAGAAGTGATGCTATGAGTTTGTGCAAAGAGAGGAAATGATTCCTCAAACAAACTATTAATCCAGGACGTACTTTAGCAGTTGCACACATTTCATATGTTCAAGCTTTGAGAAACTTAGGCATTGCTCTTAGGGAATATGTTGAGACTGAGGTTTTAAACAGAGCCTTCTCTATCAATTTCAGACATTGATCTTGATAAAACTTCTTCACATTCGACATATTCGACGCCTTCGTCATCGCGTGTTGGTAATGTTTTAGTACTTTAGTTGTCGATGGGAGCCCCATTTCGCAGTATATGACTCGAGTTAATTACATGAGATCTGTGGATAGTGCTTTGACTGTTAGAGTGAGTCTACCGCATAGGAATATGTGGAGGAGGGTGAATTTTCGGTGCCACCACAATGTGAGGAGTCAGAATCTTCTTGAAATTTCTTTGACCCTATTGATCTTGATAAAACTTCTTGACATTCGACATTTACGACACCCTCGTCATCTCGTGTTGGTAATGTTTTGAGTACTTTAGTCATCAATGGGAGCCTCCTATTGGCCCGAGTTAATTACATGAGACCAAGGGGCAGTGCTTTGATTGTTAGAGAGAGTCTACTGTGTAAGAAAATATGTGGAGGGTGAATTTTCGGTGCCACCACCATGTAAAGAGTCGGAATCTTCTTGGAATTTCTTTGACCATGTTGATGAATGTGAGAACATCATGGTTAGGGGGCACTAGTGGTAGTCTATGATGCACCAATACGGACACGTGTGTTCGACGCGTGATTTTTTAAAAAAAGTACAAACATGACACGTCATCGACACATCGATTAAATTTTTAAAAATTCTTTATTTATTTAGTATAAATTTAGTTTTATACTTGTTATTAATTTTTTTGTTGAAATCTTTAAAACATGAGTACTTATTTGTTACTTGCTAATAACTTTGAATTAACAATACATAATATTTCTAATATAAAAAGAAAAATAATTACAATAGAGTGTCTGAGAAGTGTCGGTATCGACTCGTGTCGGACACAGACACGCTACCCTAATTGAAGTGTTCGTGCTACAGATGTGGTAGTGGTAGAAAATAGGGTAGTTGGGAGGGATATATTTATATTTTCAATGTAATTTTTTAATTAGTTATTGGGATTTATTCGTAATTTTTTGAAAAAATCGGGACTACTGTTGCAATTAATTCTTCTTTTTATTTTGTTTTATTTAAGGAGGGTATATTCGTCATTTCATAAAGTTTTATTGTAAAAATGAACGAAAATGTTGTATTCCACACTTAAAAGGTCATATAGGAGGTTTTTCGTCAATCTGAAAGGATACAGGGTATTTCACAATAGAGTCAGGTTAGGGGGTTTTGCACCAATTATCCAATTTCAAAATTATTCATTTTGACTCTCTTTAAGTAGATTTAACGCGATTATTAATGGGGATGGGCGACAGGGTATCTTCTACCCCTTAAAGGCCATTAGGGGTTTTTTGCCAATCTAAAAGGATAGGGGTATTTCGCAATAGAGATAAAAGTCGGGAGGTTTTACACCAATAACCCTTTGATTAATTTATCAAAATTAAAAATAATTCAATCAAGAGTCAAACTTATCTAAACAGCTTCGTGTCACAGGTCTAGTTTTGTTACATTCAAACAACTAGAAACCGTTCGAACTTAATGTTTACAATTCTCATCTCTCACGAGAAAACGTTAAATCAGCCTGTTAACACTCACAAATAATTTAACAACTAGGCTAAATTAATATAACTTTGAGTAGATGATTTGAAATAAGGAAAATATGGAAAACAAATAAGATTGAGGAAAACTCTCTTAGTATATAAATAAGCTCACTCCAATGAATATCTTTACAAATGAGAATACATCTCTATTTATAGGCAAAAACCTTGCAAGTTGTCTTGGAATCAATTGCCAAGATTAATCTTCATCCAAGAGTTCTCATTGGATGCAAGTTGCATTAACCTCCTTAGGCCATAAGGAAGCAAAGTTGGAATTTGCTTCATTGCAAGTTGCACGTCTCTACAACTCACATGCAAGTAGACATGTCCCTTTCATAGTGGCCAGATTTGCCTTTGCTTCCTCCTTGGCATTATCTTGCAAGTGGCACAAGTGGGCGATTTGGACAATTTGCACAAGTTGTCCACTTGCATCCCCAAAATATATATCTGCATCCCATGGTATTTTTCTTGTTGGAAATAGTAGTATTTTGTCCTAGAAAACCACATTGCTACGCTAGAAAACTGCCCATGTCCTGCAACCCGTGTGTTTTCTGTACTGCTTGCGTCCTGTCGTGACTGCAGCCTGTGTCTTGCAGTCTGTGTGCAAAAGCTGCCTGCGTCCTACCATCGCGCACGCTGCCTACGCTGTTTTGCTGCCACTGCCGGGACGATTCAGCTGGGACCTGGTGGGGAGTTTTGTTAACGTTCACAATTCTCGTCCCTCACGAGAAATTGTTAAGTCCGCCTTTCAAAACTCACAAATAATATAATCTAAATTACTATAACTTTGAGTAGGGATTTGAAGTAAGGAAAATGTGGAAAACAAATAAGATTAGGGAAAACTCTCTTTATATATAAATAACTTCACTCAAATGAATATTTTTACAAATAAGAATACATCTCTATTCATAGGCAAAAACCTTACAAGTTGTCTTGGAATCAGTGGGCAAGATTAATTTTCATCCAAGAGTCCTCATTGGATGCAAGTTGCATTAATCTCCTTAGACTATAAAGAAGCAAAGTTGGAATTTGCTTCATTGCAAGTTGCATGTCTCTATAACTCACATGCAAGTGGACATGTTCCTTTCAGTGGCCAAATTTGCCTTTACTTCCTCATTGGCATTAACTTGCAAGTGGCACAAGTGGGTAATTTGAACAAGTTGCACAATTTGTCCACTTGCATCCCCAAAATATCTAGTTGCAGCCTATGGTATTTCTCTTGCTAGAAATGATAGTATTTTGCCTTGGAAAACCACATTGCTGTGCTGGAGAAATGTCCATGTCCCGCAGCCTATGTGTTTGCTGTGCTGTCTGCGTCTTGTCGTAACTGCAGCCTATGTCCTGCAATCTGTGTGCACAAGCTGCCTGCGTCCTGCCACTGCAAGCAGTTCCGTCTTGTCAGAGCGCGCTGCCTGCGCTGTCTTGCTGCCGCTACCGAGACGGTTCTGCTGTGACCTAGTGGGGTTTGCCACCTTGCACCTAATACTTAGTCAAATGGAAGAGGCGGCCCGAATCCGAAGCTTCTTGGGAAAACGGGAGGGACTTATGGAAGTTTGAGCCCAAGCTTCGACATTACACGGCGACGAGGGCGTCGCCAGATTCGGTGGGGGAGTGACTTACGCCCTACCAAGTCGCAGCCAAACCGACCCGACAGCAAGACAATGCAGGCTGTGCGCTGTGACAGGACAGAACTGCTTGCGGTGGTAGGACGCAGACAGTTTGTGCACACAGACTGCAACATATAGGCCGCAGTCATGGCAGGACGTAGGCAGCACAGCAAACACACAGGTTATAGGACATGGCAGTTTTCCAGCACAGCAATGTGGTTTTTTAAGGCAAAATACTACAATTTCCAGTAAGAAAAATACATTGGGCTGCAGCTAGATATTTTGGGGATGCAAGTAGACAACTTGTCCAAATTGCCCACTTGTGCTACTTGCAAGATAATGTCAAGGAGGAAGCAAAGGCAAATTTGGCCACTATGAAATGAACATGTCCACTTGCATGTGAGTTGTAGAGATTTGCAATGAAGCAAATTCCAACTTTGCTTCCTTATGGTCTAAGGAGATTAATGCAACTTGCATCAAGTGAGGACCATTGGATGAAGATTAATCTTGGTTATTGATTCAAAGGCAACTTGCAAGGTTTTTGCCTATAAATAGAGATGTATTCTCATTTGTAAAGATATTCAGTGGAGTGAAGTTATTTATAAACAAAGTGAGTTTGCCCCAATTTTATTTGTTTTCTATATTTTTCTTACTTCAAATCCTCTACTCAAAGTTATAGTAATTTAGCCTTGTTGGTTAAATTATTTTTGAGTGTTTACAGCTGACTTAACATTTTCTCGTGAGGGACGGGAATTGTGAACGTTAAGGTCGCAGGGTTTCTAATTGTTCGAGTGGAACGAAACTAGACCCGTTACATTCGTGTCCCTTTTGATCATCAACCAATTATACTATATAATGCTAAATCTCATATATCATACAAAACTGGATATTTGCCTCTTTCAAATTAAAACAGAAGAGAGAATCCAAGTAAACCAAATCACCTAGGAGTTTAAAGAATGTTTGACATGGACAATCAAAAATCATAATTTAAAGATATTCCTCAGTCTAAAATCAGCAATGGTAACAGAATCAACCACAACTTTGCATACGAAGTTGAACAAATTGAAAGTTAAATCCAACATCAAACATTTTTATCTAATAAATGTCAATCTGCTATACAGAGAATTATTTCAAATGAGCATATCACAAATTCAAACATAAAAACAAAGCTGAAAACATATACAATTAAAAAATAAAAATTATAGCAAGACATCATTTGTTGAATTAATAAATTTTCGGCCGATGAATAAACTACTAATTTTGAGAAAAAGAATAAATTTGAATCAAAAGGAACTTACGTGAATCCATTGTAATGACGTCAAACATGTTCAACTTCCAAGACAGCAACAAATCAGATTAGATAACTCCTTCAAGGCGAAACGGCGAGACGACTGAGAGAAACGGCGAGATGAAGACGAACGATGACAATGGTGGGCAAGAGACGTTAGGGTTTCTTTTTTTGTAGTACGATAGATTAAGAGAGCATTAGATTTTTTTTTTTAAAGTTAAATTTTGAATATTAAAATTAAATTAAAAATAAATGTATCGGGTTGGTTGCTTAACCCACAACCAAACTGTGGTTTTTATATGAACCGATTTTCATGTTCATATCCAGCCTGAGTTGAATCGGTTTTTCAAGTTATTTCCCACCCCTACTGCTACTTAGTAAATTGTTGTAGTGAATTAGTGTTCAGGAAAGCTGTAATAAAGTGAAGTAATGAACATCTTAAAGGCCGTAGCCGTACGTCATTTCATGTTATACCAAGTTATGGCATGTTACCCAAAGTGTTGGGTTAATATAGATGCACCTTAATGCTGAAGGCATCAAGAAACATGCTAAAATATCGTTGGAAGTAATGAATATACATGCTTCATCCAGCAAGTTACTGAGAAATCTTTACTTTAGCACAGCCAGTGCCTAGTACAGATTTTGAAATCTTCCTGAAAGCACTGAACTAATCAAATCATCGACCAGCTCTGCTGCACCAAAGGACAGTTTACTGAAATTACTTACTGCTTCTATGGGAACCTTTACATTTGTCATATTTTGAGAAAGTTTGTTGAATGTCAAGATAGCTTCTGTAACAGCCTTGTTATCAAATAAAATCCACTGGTGGCGATTAATTTTTGAAAGATTCTTCTCCCAGAAAACCTTGTGGGACAAGTTACTGATGAAAAGATAAATGTGTGAGTACTAGGGTCGCCTAGAACTAAAGCATTTACTGTTTAATATCATTGATGGAGAAAATATTGAATTGTTTTCATCCAGTTTTTATTAACCTTCGAAGTATGGTTTTGAAATTAAATATTGATTTCATTTAACATTTGATGCACAATGTTGGACATAGAACGTTCTTGGCTCGACTTTAGATGACAAGAGTGTTCATGTTTGAATTTTGCATGAGAATGTAGTGATCTCTGAAATTTGAACTTGTGCATTCTGTTATGGCAGGTTACAGCCTCTCAGTTGTCCAAGTTGTCAAGGCATGAAAAGGGACTGCTATCTGGTGCTCCAACTGATGTTAATATTTGTTCTTGTAACAATATTTTGTGCCACTTTCTTGTTATAATTCTAAGCGATAGCGATGTCAACGTCGACGTCCACGATGATCTCTGTTATCAGTGACTTTGGGAGGCAGGTTTGCGCAACAAACTTTCATTTGGTCACACGTGATCTTTACACGAGTTTATGGTCTCTCCGAGTACTGGAATACTTGTATACTACTCTTAACCACTTTCTAGTGAGTTGCTTATTACGATTGTTATAAGCACTTTTGATCATTATCTTAAGCATTTCAAGGAATTGCAAGTCACCCTAGTAAAAGTAGGGACCATTCATCCGAGTCGCCTAGGGTGCCACACGTTTGGATGAGCTTATAAGTGGCTTTTTAAAAAGTTGTTAGACACATACTTTTCGAATAAGTCGTCTTATAAGCTCGTCGAAACATGCATTTGTCCCCTTCTTTAACTTGAACGTGTTCTTTTTAATTGACAACAAAATTCTTTTCTTCTTGCCGTTAAAGTGAAAAGTGGCGAGTTGAAGCTTGACAAGTGGGCAATGTAAAATTGCATTGTATTTGACTAAAACATTAACGGTGTGTTATGGAAGTTTAATGAAGATAGAGCTTTTGGCTATTTTTAAGTAAGTTGAAGAAAAGTGAAAAATGTCTAATCCATTGTTTGGTCCACTTAAAAGTAACATTGTTGAGTATTCCTTGGTTAATCCAAGTGAGATAAATCAAACCCGGTAATTGCCCAAGTCTGTGAGGGGATAAGATTGATGTGAACCAATAAGGATGTTTTTGCGTTATGTATCAATCTTATTGATGCAATCAATCTAATTGAAATGAGTGTGATATGAATGGTGTTGATCAATCCAATTGAAATAAGTGTGACGTGAATAGTGGTGGAGTCGGGATTTTAACAGTGAGAGGATAAGATTGATAAGAACCAATAAGAATGTTTTGTGTATGTATCAATCTAATCGGAAAAAGTGTGATGATAGTGACGAAGTCACGATTCGTTTATATTGGAGATTTAATTTAATTATGAAAGAGCGTTTATACAAAAAAAATTCAATTTCAACGGGGGCTAGGGACTCCATCTCCCTCCACCACTGTATGTCAGACGGTTAATATATCATTGCCCCTTTAGATTTCATATGATATTCAAGAAAGACCTGTCATGTCCTTTCATATCAACACTCTTTTTCCACTTGACTAAAGATATTCTTAACTCATGTTTAACATTCCAAAACAATTAATATTTATTTATTTTTTTGTTAGCACTGATTCAAGAAACTAATTTCTTCCTTTAATAATCTTAAAATATTTCTAGCTGCCACGCAAGTTGATAGTGTGTACTTGTGAAAAGTTAGGTCATTGCAAGGAAAAAGTAAAATCACCCTTTTTATAGATTAAAAAAAAGGTGGATTAATTGCACCCACGCATAATGGAGAAAAAAGTGATGGCGACAATCTTGTTTAGGCATACATTCAACTTTTGTTTTGGTCGGTGCATGTCCAAATCAACATCCATTACTTAACCCCACTTTCTTAAATCAAATACCTCTTCGTTTCTTTTATTTACTTATAGTACCATTGGCATTGAATGACTTTCTTAATGTTTTTAAAAAGGGAAAAAGACAATTTCGCAGGTAAAATAGACATAAAAAATACGATCAATCATATTACACCACTTATGATGTGGGCATAAACAATAAAAGGCGTGAGTTAATGTTTTAAAAAAGGAAAAAAGACAATTTCGTAGTTAAAATAGACATGAAAAAAAAAAAGAGATCAATCATATTACACCACTTATAATGTAGGCATAGACAATAAAAGGCGTGAGTAATGCGGATCTAAGCGCGACTAATATGTAGTTAGAAGTCAAAAAGTGGGGTGCCTTTTATTTTTTAATTTTTAAATTAAATGAAAGGAATGGTTATTAATAATTTAAAATATTAAAATAAAAGAAACGTCTTAATACGTTTAGGGGCGTCTAATTTTGTAAGACTTGAGATTTGACATTTCTATCTTATCGCACCTCACTTCTCTTAGAACATTGTTATTTCGTTTTTTTATAAAAAAGAGAATTTTCAAATAGCAAGATCACATTTTAGTTTTTTTCCCGTCAAAATATTTCAAATTAAGTATCATCTCAATCTCTTTTTGTTACTTTTTCACTATGATACTTACAGTTGAGTCAATCTCAATACATTTAGTAGACTATATAATATGAGGGATGAGACTTGATTTCCACGATTTAGAGAAGTAACGATTTTGGAATAAAACAATATTTGTTTAATATATCCTCGATTCACTTTCATCCTACAACCAACTTGCCTCAGATATTCCCACAATAGCGAATAAAACCACAGCGAATGATATGTTTTTAAATCTAATTATTCTTATCGTCTATGAAAGACTTGTATTTAATCTTCATAGCTATTTTCACTTCTGCTACCAAAGCATCCAAATCGTCAATTAATCTTTGAACATCTGGACATTTATTTCGTTGTTGGAAATTTCTTAAGAATGAGAGTTGAGAAAAATAAAAAAATAGCCAACCATTCATCCATGAGATTTATTATCCCATATTCATCATATTAAGGGCAATCAATTATTAAAAAAATTTGTCCTTAATGTTATTCTATAACGTTTATTATTTATTTATTTGTCCATCCTCCCAACAAAATCCACAGACTTTTTACCAAATTAAAATTCTTCTCGCAATATTTTATTCATTTGAGGGACATAAAAGTAAATAAACTAAAATTCAGTGATTTCATGCAATGATTCCATCTTTTTTCTTACATCAGGTACCTCTTTGCTTCTTAATATATATACACATTCAATTATGTATACATTCTTCCCCTCTCTCTCTCTCTCTCTCTCTCTCTCTCTCACACACACATTCTTGAAAGTTAAGCAAGTGAAAATACCAACCCACAAATTTATCAGAAATGAACAGTAAAAAATCAGTAGTGAAAAACACTTCAATTTTTGGTTTCAGTGATATGAAAAGAAGCTCATCTGAATTAGCTCTCCAAGAACTTTTTCCTCCAGAAGATGAGAAGAAAACTGAACAAAAAGCTGAGATTTTTGCAGGGACTGATGATGATTTTTTTGCTGGGGATTTGTCATTTTCTTACAAGAATATGGTTAGTTTTAATCCCTTTGAATTGATCTTTTGATCTTGAGTTACTTTCTTTTAGCTTGAATCAAGAAGAATTTATGTGATTTTGTGAGTTAAGATTTTGGTTAATTTTGATTTGGCATGTAGTGTTCCAAGATAATCATTTTATGCTAGAGGTGAATTTGAATAATATTGTTTTCTGATATGTTTACCCTTTTAAAATTTATTTTTAAATACGAGTGTGTGCTAAAATTTAGAGTTGAATTGGCACAAGCTTTTTTAGGGGTGGCCGAAGCATATGTTGATTAGGTGGCTTATAGGTTCAGGGACTAGTTGATGGAGCGGTGGGGACGGGCTAATAGGCCCGGACCCATCCTTTCAGCAGTGGATGTGGGCACGTTGCCGAACCACTTAAATTTGTATACAGACTTTTCGATTTTACTGCTCACGTTTTGTACAGCAATATTATACTGTAAAATTTGCAGCAGTTAGTGGAATTAGCATTAGTATGGAGGTTGAAGAATTATAAACTTGTGTTTCTTTTTCAGTTCACTATAGTTTAGAGAGTTAGGGATTAAGGTTTAATTCGTAACATGAATAGTATCACCAAGGGAATGCTATACACACCTATCTTGGACTAAACATCGGTAGATTTAATCCTTATTGTCAACAAACTTAAGGTCCGGTCAACTAGATTAGTGATCAAGCTGTCTGATCTAAATTTACTGAAGAATGAGTGAATTTTCAATTTGCTTATAATTTGTTGGATTATATAGATTTGATCAGTTATCCAGTATTCTTAATTGTTCTGCCATTAGTTCTAAAGTAAACTAGTTGTTCAGCAATCATCGCTGAAGTAAACTTGGAGGGGGAGTATTAATCATTTGAAAAAGAAATAATATGATCATTATTTGGAGATATAATATATACTTTGAGAAAGAAAGAATTGTTTTTTGGTATTATAGCTGCGTTACAAAGGAATGATTTGTAGAAACGGGAAGCATGATTCAGTTAATCTTTTCAAGGACTCCCACATATTGAAGGAATCTTCGTGAAACCTCCTGTTCCAAGAAGTTAAAAAAAAAAAAATTATCTAGTGCGGTCCAATTTTTGCAAAGACCTAATTGAACAGCACCATGGTTGTCCCTAGAGAATCAGTACTTCAACCATGTTCGAAGATAAATATCTATGCATGAGAATCTTATCTATGTACTTTCAAATCTAGTATGTCTTGTTAGCTATATATTTGCACTTCGTAAATAATCATAATGTTCGAAGAAAAAAACAAAGAGAATAGAAGAGTTGTATTTCATGAGTGGATGCATATTTTTCATCAATTCTGAAAGTCCCTAAAGAAGAATCAAATTGCTGTCAAAAATTTCTCTACCTCTATACTTTTCATTAAAAGAAGTATCTGTAAACATGCCATGTACACGAAAAATGACCAGTTATTTTTAACAATTAATTTCCAAATGATGTAATTTTGAAAGTTCTCAATGCAACAAACGAGAAGGCTCAACATCACAACTGGGGAAGATATCTGGACAAAGAGGCTTCAATTCTGAAACTAATTAAATATTTTTAACCTTATAGCTTCTATTATGGTATTTTACTATTTTGTTATTACTCCTTTCTGCATTCAAGTTAATGCTATTATCCTTTTAATGATTTGAACCATGTATATTTAATTAAGAAGCAATATTTTGATGTACTCTGCAATTCCAGGAAATGATAAAAGGGTTGTCTAGTTATAGCCAATTGGCTGATAACCCGTATTTGCCCCAGAATTTCAGTGCTAAGGCTTCTAAGAATTCAGCTACAATAGATTCCCAATCATCAATAAGTGGTACGTACAATGCCACGAGGTCATTATCCGTACAACTATTTATTTAAATCCTGCTTTAATATAAAGTTGCTCACTAGTGGCACAAAGTTACTTATCAGTGTTTAACTTCACTGTGGTTTCGCAATAGATTTACTTTATCAATTTTCAGTTGGTATTCCATCATCAGAAACTAAGCCAAAGGGCCAAGATAATCGAGCAACTGGAGCTAGCAGTGGTTCATCACGTGAGCAATCAGATGAAGATGATCAAGAGATAGAAGCTGGTCCTTGCGAACAGAGCACGCATCCTGTCGATAGCAAACGCATTAAAAGGTACAGTGTAATCAGCCAACTATGGTTTAAGCTTATTGGATACTGAAGTTGTAGTTAAGAAGATATGGGGAATTGTGATTTCAGGATGGTTTCAAACCGGGAATCTGCTCGGCGTTCGAGAAGAAGGAAACAAGCACATTTAGCAGATCTTGACCAACAGGTACATATGTATCTAGGAATTAAATTCTCTGTTCAGTCTTACAATTTGCAAATCAATGTTTTACTTAGCATATGTTTGGTAAGTGTTTATAAAAAGATGGAAATGAGTGTTGGATAAATAGGTACTATTGTGGGTCCCACAAAAAATATGTGGATAAAAAATGGTAGGCAAGTGTTTATAAACACTTCTCAAGCATTCTTTTAGGTTGTTACAATTTTCTTAGTTTTTTCTTGTTTATCTATTCTTGCTGAACGTGATTAGAAACTAGAAGGGGCTTTCTCAGTCTATGTATGCATTGTAATCTTCTGTTTTTTTTTAAAAAATGTTGTGGAATTGTATCTTGTAAAGAAATCTTCTTCCGAGGAACAAATTTTCTTAAGATTGAATATGGTACCCGATTACTTAACCTGAACTAGTTTTGGTAGAAGCCCATTCGAGCCTGTTGATTTTCTTAGAATTTAGACTTGAATCCACTGTTTCTCTGGGTGATTTTGATCAAGATTTAATGAGATTTTAGATTTCATCATTTAGTGTCGTGAGAGTATTAGTTTTACAATATGCTAGATGAGACCCATTTTTTGTGTGAGCTTCATCTATGTTGTAGAAATATTTTTTGACTATAATGCTGCATGCTTAATAATGGACAAAAAGCATCTTCACCTACGAACTTAACACTCAAATTAATAACTGTAAAGAGCATTACAGCAAGATTGGTAACAAAGAGAATACTCGGATAAAGTGTAAAGTTTTCTTCAAATTAAAAAAAAAAAAAAAGAGAAACTTAGAGAATTAGTAAATCTGTCAATTTTTTCTCCTCTAGTCGAACTTTTTACCTTTGAAGTAAAATATTATTAGCTAAGTTTCTGTTTTTAATAATGCTCTCTCTTTACAAATATCTATTTTCTTCACTCTGGATTTATTGTTTGGCTATAATTGGATTCACATGTACACGATCACAGGTAAACTCATTATCTTATTTTTATGAGGATAGTTTATGATACATCTTTCTTCCTTCTTTGTTTTCTTGAATTTTTCATTAAATTGTAATTGCTATTTTCCAACATTTGAATCCAAAGACGTTTTTAAAAACATGTTCTTGCAAACAAGATGTAAAGAGAACAAATGTATACCTTTCCTCTAATCAGCTTTTAGATGTTTCTTTTCCGGTACCTTGTATTGTATTGAAGATTATAGATGTCTTTAAGATTCATTAAAAACTGTTTTTACGGTTTAATACAGGTTAAACAACTACAAGGCGAGTATGAAACCTTGTTCAAACAACTTGAAGATGCTACTCAGCAATTCAAAGATGCTGTGACTAATAATCGAGTGCTTAAATCAAATGTGGAAGCTTTAAGAGCCAAGGTACTCTCCTGATAGTTTGTTCTTCATTTTCCCTTCCTCGGGGTTGTGTTAATGCCATAATTAGCCATTTTAGTTGTAACCATAACTGAGAATCTAGAGTTTAACTAGATATTTGTTGAAATCGAATGTAATAAACTCAAATACATCTCTCTAGGAAAATGCAATGGAAATCAAATTAGAGAAAACTTACTCTTATTTTGAAAAAAAAAAAACACTAGCTGATGACTCTTTTGTTCGACGTCAGGTGAAACTGGCTGAAGACTTGGTTGCTCGAGGCTCATTGACCTCTAGTTTGAGCCATCTTCTTCAGAATTATTTAAACACACCTCAAACATTTACGAATATCAATATTGGCCGGATGGATATTGTCTCTCCTAATATCACAGTTCAGGGAGATGATATTGCTTCATACCCAGGAATAATAGATTCAACCCAACTTGAAAATTCTAATACCTTTGATGGCAGTGCCACCAATGGAGTCATCACTGACACAGTTGGCCGCGTGCTAGATATGTGGCCTTGGGAATCTCATGTTGCGCCGGTGTCGAAGTAAAAGACGTATTTTCTTCTCTATCCTCAATCCTTATATCGAGGTTTCTTCTAAAAGTTCTTGTTTTCTTTTTCTTGTTATAAACTTGTGTAGTTGTGTACTATGATTTAATTTCTTCTTCTTTGTAGTTGACTACATCATCTGTGTATGTTCACATTGTAGATATTGTAAGGGTGCGTTGATGCTTTATGTGTACATGCTAACTCTGGGTTTGTAAACTCCGAAGAAAACCTTGAAATCTCCTACCCCACAAATTATACTCCATTGCTTCCAAATCCTTTATCCCGTCTTTATAAACATGAATCCTTGTGAAGCCTGGTGTAACAACCCTCATTGTCTCCCACGCCGATTATTTAAGTCTTAGTTGTGGGCTTATAACCATTTGAATGCTCTCCTTATTGCTAGTTATGTGCTTTGTATTTTTAACAATTGTTATTAGAGCAAACACCGCTTGGATTATGATGCAAAATGGGGTCACTTGGAGATGGCTGCTTTCGCAAGAAGGTTGGGTTAGTAAAGTCGTCTCATTGGAAATATGGATTGTCATGAACTTGAATTCTTGAGGAGGGTGGATTGTAGTGACCCTTTAGCTGGACTTATGACAATATAGCTATGAGATTTCCACACGTTGCTTCCACTGCCTAAAAGTATTTTTTGTTGTGCTACTTCGCCTATGTTTGAGCTCCATTTGTTGAAAATAAGTTTTGCAATAGTGAATTTTTGGAGAATGTGTTTAAAAGTAGAAAAAATTAAGTTTACGTGCAAAATATTTTATTAAGAGAATGTTTGATTCAAAATGAGTTTGAGATAAAAACCGAGTTTTTAAATAATGGGGCTCGAATATATTTTAGCGGAATGGGATGCACATTTATACCCTTCTTCATTTACGTAGGAATAACCTCATTCTTGGGATATGCCAAAACTTCCAACGAGTGGTCACAAACATTGATACATGCTCATCTTCGAATTTACTCATCATCTGCCTAGTACAGAGTATTGGTTTAAGTGCACCATTTTTATGGAAAGTTACACATTGGGTCCCTTCAATATTTTGTGGCAATTGGAAAATATCACTTGCTCACATAATGAGTACGTTGTTTAGGATGGTTTATTGGTCATGTTAGTATCTCCAGTATTTGCCGAGTATTAGAAATATGTCTTTAGCAAAATGCCGTAAATAAAAACTAGAGGAATTTAGAAAACGAGAAAAAAAATATAAAAAAGGTGGAAATATCAATAGAAGAGGCTTGAAACATAAGATATTCTGTCATGCTAAATCCTTCTCTCCATGGCTGTTCCAATTGACTTCTTGTAATGAGGACAGCGCACAAATTAGGAAGTGGGAGAAAAACAAAGAAGAAAATTATTGTGCCTTTATCTATGTGGTAGGCCAAGTGGATGTTGAGTAAGCAAAATGCCACATCTATACATTCATCTTCAGAAGTGAGTGTACTCAGGTTTGTCTTCTCCACTTTCTTCTTTGTCGAGATGAGGTCACATCTCGTCGCCTCGATAGCCTTCATCTTCGTGGCGATTGTTATAGGAGGAACTTTAATCACCAAGGATTCGGGCTCAATATTGATTAATCATACACCACAATCGACAAGCCAAACCATAAACCAACGCTCCAAATATCGGTTGCTTTCGGATTGCCCACAAAGGGTAAGGTGTGAGATTTTATTATAGCCTCAAGATCAACCACACAGGCTAATAAAAAAGAAGAAACAAAGGCACTAAACTAGGGAAGCACGAAGTCAAGAAGATTGAACGAAACCGCCATTTTCTTTCAAACACAAAGGGGCTAATAAAACCAATTTCACACACACGTAAACAACAGTAATGGGCAGCATATATAATAGAATAGTGTGGGCTTTAGGTTAAAAGAAAATAAGGCCCAATAGATAGTATATAAATGAGATATTAACCAAAAAGTCATCCAAATGTAATGGGTGGGGCCATGAGTAGCACTAATTAAATTAGGCTACTTCAAATTGCCCAAATTGATTATATGATTGGTTTAAGCAATTGTTGTGTTAATATACTACTTCATTCATCTGGTCGATGCAGATTGAATAAACAATAACTTACATCATTGCTCGGGAATTCGTTTGACAATAATTTGCCTAACAAACCTCTACATTAGTGTCAAATGATCTACAAAGAAAATTATTACACATTAGTAATTATCCAGAAAGAGATAACCAATAAAATTGGAAATTATTTACCTCCACCAATGTTTAGAAAATCTTTGCAACTTTTAAACTTCACCAAATGCAGTACCTTTGTTACACCCCATTTCCTATTAGTTAAAAGTCGAAGGAATTGGGGTGTAACAATCTTAGTGCATACGTCTAAGGGATTATATTGTGTGTATTTTCTCAAGTCTTACAACTTCTTGTGATGCAACATCTCTAATGAAATGTAATCTAATATCAATATGTTTGGTGCGTTCGTGAAAAACAAGATTCTTGCATATATGTATAGAGGATTTGACTATCAGAATATACAACCACATAATCAATTAAAACACAAAGTTCATGTAGATGGCTGATAAGAATGTAAAATGCATTTTTTCCCTTATTTTATGTGCTCGTATGATTAATCAATTCCAAAATATACTCATTACGTTCATATTTTGATTTAGGTGGCAATTCTATGGATATGACGTAATTTGGAAGAAATAAGTGAACATGACAAAAATGAAAGAAAACAAAGTTTGGGGACTGATATGCGAATACTCAAAAGTTATGTGAAACCTCACGATGAAGATTTGAGAGTGTTAGGAGTCAATTGCATGAAAGAAGATATCAAAGGGATGAAATATCGTCAAAGTATGATCACACATCAATTTCCAATAAAAAAAGTTATGTACCGATTTTCAGCCTCATATTAAGACCCATTTTTGACATGGCAAACGATCGAATTGGAAGATTATATCTGATGCAAATTTGTAGATCTTTGAGTTAGATTTTCAACGCATCTTGAATCACTGCAAGCGGACATCGGGAGTGGAAGATATGACCAGAATACTGAAAGCTGTTCGACGGAAGAAGCATAAAACTATGCGGTCGCATAGCTTTAATTCTATGCGGCCACGAGAGTCGTTTCAAAGATTTTTAGAGCCTAGTTTCAATGTTCTATGCGACTGCATGACTTACTAACATGCGGCCGCATGGTTCATTCCCGACACGAAAATTTTGGTTTCCAAATTTAAGTCAACTACCTATGGAAACAACTATAAATACATATTTTAAAACTCTAGAATGGAGGAAGAACGTACAGAACCCCTTCAAACTTCATTATTCATTATTTTGCTCATAGATTCATGGATTGTAACTAAACTTTTACATTTGGTCGATGAAGATTGAAGCCTCGGAATCATATATTGTGAGATTTAAATCGTTTTTATTATTGTTTAATTCTTATTTTGCGTATTGAATGTCATTCTGCATTTATTTCATGAATTGTTGTGTTTAATTGCTAGGAAGCCTACTAGTTTTTTATTCATTACAATCTATCGCTAAGTTGAATATCAAATCCGTAATTGTTTGATCCCTTTAACTTGTAAAGCAACTAGGATTTAATTATTTGTTGCGTCAGAAATTGTTAAATTTTGGGAAGAATGTTCAACTAAATTAAATGCAATCGCTTGTGCTTGTGTTGTTTAGCTTCATCGATCTTTTTAATTTGTAATGCGATTATCAAATTAAATCTAGAGCGCCTGTCTTAGGTTGTTTGGTAATTAGGGTTAATTGGGTCGCTTGTATTCTAATTAATTATAAGTAAAGAGAGAGAGAGAAATAATTTCAACGGTGAATATTTAAAATATGAATTGAATTATCCTTGCATCTATGATCAATTGTGGATTTCCGGCGGTGGANGTATTCTAATTAATTATAAGGAAAGAGAGAGAGAGAAATAATTTCAACGGTGAATATTTAAAATATGAATTGGATTATCCTTGCATCTATGATCAATTGTGGATTTCCGGCGGTGGATATTGACTTGGACCAATGTTAATATTTTGATTGTTTTCGTTAATATAATTTTTATTGTTATTAATTGTGTTATTTACAATTGTTTGCATACAAAAATCACTCCAATCATTGTATGAAAGTATAAAGTATTGAACTGCATACTCTTCGTGGGATCGACCCTTACTTCCACTACTACATTAGTTTTAGAGTTTAAGGTATTACTTTTGGGTGTATGCGACAGCACACACCAAAGGCTTCTAAGCCATAAAGATTCTTTAATAGTTTCAGTAGTAGCGATGTATTCAGATTCTATCGTGGATAAGGCAACTATGTGTTGTAATTTTGATTTTCAACTAACACAAGAGTTAGACAAAGTAAACACATAAGAAGAAGTGAATTT
>CAIGRP010089504.1:0-13057 GCA_903798385.1 Fraxinus cuspidata
AAATACAAAAGATAATTTAACCTAGATACAAAGAGACTCTATATAGGCTAAATAAAAGAAGTTGAAAAGACTATTCTACCCTTCATAAACAATAAAATAAAATAATTATATTTCTTAACAAGTTGAATGTCTTAAGTATTCCTCTAAGAGTCCTAGTACGGATATAGTTTTAAATTTACTTTATTTCTCCATTTTATCGTCAAAAGTGATGAAAATTGACAAAACCATCCAAGGTTGAACCAATTTAACTTAGCATAGTCGCACTTCGTTATTGACCATCTTTAACTTATTTGTATACATTAAAACTTCACTGATATAATACTGGTAGTTTACTTTCTCGCTGCTGATATGGTTCCTTTGACGACCTTGGAAAACTACCTTCCAAATGGGGATTCAAACATGGAACGTTTCTTTTCTATTTTTAGTCACTTCCACTTCTCTATATATATACCACAAAAGGCTCTAACCTTGTTGAACGCAATATTCTAGTAAAGAGCTTGAGTCGGTAATTTTATACCAAGAGTTGTAGATCGACTTCCTACTTTCTCATTGGAGTATGTTGATCGTGCCACTTTTTCGTTTTTTTTCCTTTTACTGCTTGGAAAATCTTATTATGCATTTAAGTGGAAGTCTAATTTTCATTCAATTTAAGGTCTTTATGCTCAAAGGAGGCGGTGCTTACCCAAACATGAAATGATATGGAGACGCACCAAATGGAGCTTTGAATATTGTGGGATTTGCCCCTAGACATCATCCAACATATTTGATCAATCTTTACTTGAAGAATTTTAAGTCTCAATTTTCATTCAATTTAAGGTCTTTATGCTCAAGGGAGACGGTACTTACCCAAACATGAAATGATATGGAGACCCGCCAAAGGAGCTTTGAATATTGTGGGATTTGCCCTTAGACATCATCCAACATCTTTGATCAATCTTTACTTGAAGAATTCACCTTTAGTGAAAAAATTAGTTCTAACTCACAGGTTTCATTTTTTCCATGTGGTTGAAGAAGATATGGATCGTTTTGGAGCCATGCACAGTATTTAAGTAAGCTTCTTTCCATTTTGTCCAAAGAAACAAGAATATAAAAGATGGTGCAGGATCGTGACTATATCCAGGAGGGACATATACACATGTGAATCACCATTTCTGGAAGCACAACTGAACCGAGATTGTTGATATGAATTGAACTCCCAACATTCTACCAAAGTGGACCCACACCATTTACCTAACTTTGCATTATAAAAAGGCTTTTGGAAGATTCTTCATTGTCAGATACGACACACATGGATGTTAATTGAAACCCCATTCTAGCTTTGAAAAATCAAGTCTATTGGCAGCCATTTGGTCCAAAGCCAACAAAAACGCTCTCTTCTTTTTTTATCTCTTAAATTTTCTTGTTCCATGTTTTCCTGGCATTTTCATCGTCTTTTTCTTTAAAATTATCCTCTTGCTCCTTTAAACAGTTTTCGAGAATGTATTCGAGAATGTGATCTTCAGCAATAATGTGATGAGGTAATGTATTTCCGAAGCTGTACATCAGATATTTAGATGTGATTTGGGTGAAGACATGTGTGCTAGACTTTGTTAAGAAATTGGTTTTTATGTTGAAAAAATCCTAAAATGATAAATCCATTATCTTCATGAATTAACTTTTCCCTAAATAATTAATAGGGATAGAGGGGTAATATCCTAATTAGGTAAGAGACATAATTACAAAATACTTTATAATAAACATTGAAAATTTAAAATCCGAGTACTAGTGCAGAACTACATTAAAACCTACAAATACTTAACTCATATGGTTCAGAAGATAAATTTTCGCATTAAAAGTACTCTTTTTATATATCTTAACTGTGTGAGACGTTTGGAATGCATGCATATCTGTTTGTTACAAAAATAATAAGATAGGAAATAGACAAATCACATAGGAGCAAGACGAAATATACAGGTTTTATAAAGAGAAATATTTGTCTTCTCCTTTAGCCTTTTAAAAATTAGTATATCTTTCGAAGGAATTATTTATTTTAAAAGTAATAAGTCCATTATAAACTGATTTCTTCAATTACACAAGAACATTTTTGTGAGTGTTTTGTACATGCGCATTGTCTTGAAATCACTCATTAAATCAAGATAAAAAATACATTTAAAATGATATAGAGAGGTAGAGAGACATACAAACTTGAATTGTATTGCAACTATGTTTTCTAATCATATTAACCACTGTTACGAACAAGAAAAAAAAAGGTACAATAAATTCAACATTACTCAACTATGTTTATTGTGTGTATCTTTACTTAGATCACTCCTTATTTAGTAGTAGACTTTAGATTCTATATACCATAAATGTACATTAATATTTTCGTTGAGAACAAAATGACCCAATGTTCAAATGTCATTCCAAGCACAATGGACTCTGTACTCATAACTATTTTGAATCCTAATGAATTTCATATGAACACTCCGAGTATATGGATCACAGTAATGCTTTTAAGACTTAAGATGGAATAATTTTTTTCTTAAATGGTACAGTTTTAAATTTTGATGGCACACAAGCGGTGAGGATTTGTCTGAACTACATTAGATGGATTTTTTTACCAAATAATATCATGAATTTCTATGGAGAAAACATACATAATAACAAAACATTTTTATCTGCCTTGTAGAACAAAGATTAGTCAAACTTATTTTTCATACATCAGATATACTGAAATGTTCCAATATGAAAAACAAGCATATTTGTAAACAAAACCATATTAAATTCCTTTCTCAGTAATTTTCAAAGTTTAAAAGTTTAAAAACCCTAAAAAACATACTTCTTCACTTTTCTATTTTGTTTATTCCTTGACGTTTGTCTTTCTTTTCACACAAGCAATCACCATGAGTCATTTCTTATATCCGCAACCACAAGCTTTACCTGAAAGTTGTTATTTGATTAAGATCGTTAAAATTCTAAAAAAATTTGATTTGAATAAAATTCAATGTCAGCTTTCATAAAGAAACAAGAATAAAAGTTCATTCCTTACATGATTTTATCTTTTATTTTTTATTTTGTTTTTGCATTCATTACATGAACACGGGGAAGTTTGAAAGAGAAAAAAATGTCAATCATATCCTACGTATATCGCTCGACACAGTACTATAGTCTTCATTCAGTTTATGTCTTGTAGGATTTGGTTTAAACTTTGGACATAAAATCGAGTTTTCATGAATCAAATAAAATTTTCCATACACCAAAGAAACCTATATCACCATTTGCTCTTGAATTAATGAAAAATATGAATTTCTGAAAAACAGATGTGTTTTCCTCTTGCTTTCTTCTACATCTTTCTTCTAAATCACTATTTGCTATTGAATTAATCAGTCTCTTGAATTTGTGAAATTTATTTGGGACTTCTCGTACCTATAAAATGCCTTGTGCTTGAGACATTTGATATAGCCAAGCCAAGCCACAAAATATAAATATCTTTCAAGAAATTACTGTGTTTTCTGTGTAGCCTTTTTTCCCAAAATTATTCATTTTCAACAAATTGGTATCAGCGCCACTTCAAAAGATTAATATTTTATTTCCTTTTGTTGTTCCCAAACTTATAAAGGAAAATTATGGACATTGAAGCATATGCATGAAGGCGTTGCTTGGCTCACAAGAGGCATGGGAAGTTATAATGAACCATAGATTGAAGGAGCTTTAAGTCAAGATCAAAGGAATGCCTTGTAAAAGTACCGCAATTCTGATCAACACGCCCTCTTTATTATTCACATGGGCTTAGATGAGCCATGTTCGAGAAAGTTGCTTCCTCAACAAAAGCTAAGAGAGCTTGGGAAATTCTCCATGACAATTTCAAGGGAATTGAAAAAGTGAAGAAGGTTTGCCTTTAAATTCTCTATGGGAGTTCGAATCTCTGTACATATAAAGCGGTACGGGGAGAAAATTATAGATGGTCGTATCATTGCGAAAATTCTTAGAATGCTTGACTCAAAAACTTGAGTTTGTTAGTATTGCAATTGAAGAGCCAAATGACTTGGATACCATGACCATTGATCAACTCATGGGGTCCTTTGAAAGCATATGTAGAAGGATTAGAGAAGAAAGGAGAGTCGGTGGCTCGAGTTCTCTAAACGAAGGTCTCTTTGGGAGATCAAGAGAAAGAGCAAGGACAATCTTAGAGAAGAGAAACTCGTGATCGAAGTCACAGTCGTGGTCGCACGGAGGAAATTATGGTCATGGTAATAGAAGAAATGATGGAAGATAAAATTTGAATAATGAAAGATCAAACAATGAATCGATAGGACAATAGCGTTGGAACTATAGCTCCAAGAGAGGTGGCGAAAGAAAGTAAGACAAGTCTAATGTTCAATGTTACACTTGTCATAAATATGGTTACCATACTTCCGGATGTAGGAGTGACACCTATAATGAAGACAGAGTTAATTATGTTGATGTAAAGGAAGATGAAGAATTGTTGATATTGTTAGCAACCATGGAAGAAAATGATAAATGATCATGGTATTTTGACACCGACACCGCCAATCACATGAGTGTCAACAGGGAGTTATTCTCAACAATAAATGAGTCAATGAAAGACAACATTGTTTTTGGAGATGAAACCAAAGTTCCAATTAAAATCAAAGGTGATGTTTTTATTCATGATAAAAATGGAATTCTTCTTTTGATTCTCAAGTTTACTATGTGCCTACTTTGAAGTCTAATATTTTGAGTTTGTGACAATTACTTGAGATGGATTATGATATTCACTTGAAGAATCGTTGCCTTACATTGAGAAATATTCTCACATTGTAAAGGTACCGATAGAGAAGAATATATTATTTTTGATCAATGTTATTATTGAACATCCAAATTGTTTAAAGGCTTGTGTTGAATATACTTTCTGGGTTGGCACTTAAGATTTGGCCATTTGAATTTTGGAGGCTTGAAGACCTTGACAAATGAAGAAATGGTGAATGGGTTCCCGAAAATTAATCATCTCAATCAACTTTGTATGACGTCTCGTTCGCAAGCAAGCTAATTTGGCCATTTGAATTTTGGTGGCTTGAAGAACTTGACGAATGAAAAAATGTTGAATGGGTTGCCGAAAATAAATCATCCTAATCAACTTTATGAAGGATGTCTCATTGCAACTAGCTAGAAGAAGCTATCTGGAGAAATCCACCTCAAGAGCAACAAAGCCACTTCAACTTGTTCATACGGATGTGTATGGCCAATCAAATCATCCTCTCATGGTAAATCAAATTTTCTCTTGCTATTTATTGATGATTTTTTCTCGTAAGACCTGGGTTTATTTTTTGACGACGAAAGATGAAGGTTTTGGAGAATTCCAAAAATTCAAAGCTCTTGTTGAAAATGAGAGTGACAACTCTATCAAAGCTTTGAGGACCGATTGAGGTGGAAAATTCACTTCTAAGGAATTTAACAATTTTTTTGAGTCAAATTAAATCCAGCATTTCCTTATAGTTCCAAGATCGCTGCAATAAAATGGTGTCGTGGAGCGGAAGAATAGAATTATACTCAACATTGCTTGTAGTATGCTTAAGAGCAGAAGTATGCCCAAGGAGTTTTGACCAAAGCTATAGCATGTGTTGTGCATTTGTCTAATCTTTCACCATTGAAGAGTGTTCATGTCATGACTCCAAAAGAAGCTTGAAGCAGTAAGAAATCTAGTGTTTCTCACTTACTTGGTGAGAAATTTGAAAAGTTTATCTTCACGGGTGTTGATTCAAGTTCCAAAGATTACAAGTTTTACAATCCTTGCAATGGGATGATTGTTATTAGTAGAGATGTGTAATTCGACAAAGGAAGCTCGTGGGATTGGAATGTCCTAAAAAATGAAGAATACGTGATTTTTCCTTTCCAAGAAGGAGAATTTAGTCAAGAAGCAAGTGAAGTTGCTACTCCACTGCGTTCTCTCGTTTCTTAATCTCATCATGATAGTCCCTTCAAAGGATCGAGTCGTATTAGAAATCTTGTAGAGATTTATGAAGAAATTGAAGTGGTTGATAATCAATCCTTGTTTTGTCTCTTCACCGACACTGAGCAAGACTAGAAATGGAAGCATGCAATAGATGAGGAGATTCGAGCAATTAAAAAGAATGGTAAATGGAATAGGTGTACAAAGTAAAGAAAAATGTTAGAAGAGAAGTGGAGAAATACAAGGCAAGGCTTGTTGCAAAAGGCTATAGGCATTTCAAAATAAGTGGATAACTTATCAAATGGACGTCAAGTCCACTTTCTTGAATGTCTACCTTGAAGAAGAAGTATATGTTCAACAACCACAGGGTTGTATCAACAAAGGATATGAAGATAAAGTCTTGAAATTGAAGTAAACTTATCAAATGGACGTGAAGTTCACTTTCTTGAATGGATACTTTGAAGAAGTGTATGCTCAACAACCATTGGATTATGTCGTCAAGGACATGAAGATAAAGTCTTTAAGTTGATGAAGATGCTATATAGCTTTAAGTAAGCACCTAGAGCATATCATAGCTGAACTTACAAGAATTTTCAAAATCATGGATTCACCCAATGTCCACATGAGTATGCTCTTTGTGTAAAAAAATGATGCAGATGGAGGTTTTGAAGGTTTTATGATTGTGTTCTTGCATGTTGATGACTTGATCTTCACCGGCAACAATGAAAATAATATTTAAAGAGTCTAAGTAGATGATGGCTCAAGAATTTGAGATGACTGACATTGGGCTCATGATCTACTACATTGCAATTGAGGTAAAACAAAATAGAGATGGTATTTTCATTTCTCAAAAAGCTTATGCTAAGAGAACACTACAGTGGATATATCTTTCTATACACAAAAGTGGATCAATCTCTCTATACACATCTTGTTGGAAGTTTGAGGTATTTGACTTGTACAAGACTTGAAGTTCGTTATAGTGTTGGTCTTGTTAGCGTGTATATGGAGGCTCCAACTTTAAAAAAGTTGGAGATTGCTAAAAGGATACTTTGCTAGATTAAAGGTATCTTTGATTATGGCTTTACTTATTCTTCTTCTACAAATTTTAAGCCTCTTGGTTGCAGTGATAGTGATTGAGCTGGTGATATTGATGATCGAAAAAGCACCACTGGATTTCTATTTTTTCATGGGTAACACTGCTTTCATTTCGTGTGCAAAAATGCAGCCCATTATGAATCTTTCTACTTTTGAAGCGGATCATGTATTCCACTACATCATGTGTTTGTCTTGTCATTTGGCTATGGAAGTTGTTGGATATGCTTCATGTGCCTCAAAATGATGCTACACTAATTTATGTTGATAATAAGTCAGCTATTGCTTTAGGTAAGAATCCTATGTTCTATGATTGAAGCAAGCGTACACATACAAGATTTCAATTCTTTAGAAAGGGCATTGTGAACAAGGAAGCAGAACTTGCTTATGTGAAGACCAGTGATCAAGTAACAAGCATTTTCACCAAGCCATTAAAAAATGATGATTTTGCAAGATTGCGTGATTGGAGTAAATACACTAAGAGGAAATCAAGTTTAAGAAGAGGTGTTGGAAATGAAGATTTGACTTATGAATATTGAAAATTAAATTTGATATATAAATTAGTTTATTTAATATTTATTTTATCCATGTATCCACATGATTCTTCGTATCCTACTATTCATAGTTTGTAAGAGAAGTGATTAATTAGTTTCTAGAATTTATACAATGTATTTGGGGAATTTATACAATGTATTTGGGTCTCTTTACACCTATAAAAGGCCTTGTGTTTAAGACATTTGATATAGCCAAGACACAGATATTATGTTTGACTTGTTTGGGACTCCTTCACGAATTCTATTTTACATTTGTATGTACCCAACCTCGATGTCCAAATTTACTTTTCACATTCCCTAAATTATTCATCCCCAAATATATTCTGGTATTTAAATTTTATTCCATAAAATAAAGCACATTAATCTAAAACTAGCCCAAAACTTTAATGTCAAGCTCCAAATAGAAATATATAAAACTTTCAGGGTGTTATATTTAAATAATTTTATGAAAAGGCACTTACGAGTACCATGTTCATTATTTCTAATGCTCAAGGGAAACATTCTTAAATGTTGATCGACAGTGAGACCAATAGCTTCATGCATTGGATAGTATGGCGAGTATCTGGAACAAGCATATCAGTTAAGATATAGAAATAACGATTACGTAACTATGTAATCAAATTTTATGAACATTTTAAAATGAAATGCGATTTTACCTATGAACTTGATCATTCCTAAGTTGTGAAAAGTTCCAATTGTTGAGAATTTATTTAACATGCCTTTCAATTCTCACCAAGGATCTTATCCGTGTTAGAAAGAAATCGTGATAGAAATTATATATTTTGTAGATCCTGCAAACTCCTTTAGTGATCTTGGAACACAAATAATCATAATCTGCAATCCACAGTTGTCCAATTACCCAACCTTCAATGAAAATCCACATAGAGAATAAGAAAAAGAGAATTACAGTTTCTCTATTCTTGTGCTAGTAATAATATTAATTATGTTCACTTTTTTCTTGAAACCCTAATGACTTATTAATATAAGTTCAAGTTGGCTTGATCCGTCTCTTAAACTTAACACGATTCAATATTTTATTAATCCAATTAATTAAATTCGATCCATGAATTAATTAATTCAATTAATTAATTTTGGTATATTGGCAAACAACCTAATTAATTAATTCTCCAACACTTATTAAATAATTAATTAATAATCACATTCTTCTAGTTCTTCTTTTGTGTATGACTCATCAAGTTCCCCATAACGATGTCTAACGACGTGAATTATTATTTTAATCTATTCAAAATTAATAAATTAAAATAGCCCTTTTAATTTATCACCAATTTACATTTGTCGTCTCAAATTGACATCTAACAATATGTTAGGGCAATATATATGACGAGAAATATCACGTTGTATGATAAACCAAACTTGTTAATTTACCGTGAAACTATAATCCTTTCGTCAATATGATCCGATCAATTACGAGATATGAGATATGAATATGTCTCATTCTCAATTATCGATCATATCTTTCATTCCACTATTAAATTAATATAAGTCGAAAACTCTTTTTCGACTTATGAATACACCTTCACCAAGGACTTCGTTATTAACTTAACTGAATGAAATGTAGATCATAATCTCTTACTTTTTAAAAGTGATGAATCATCTATTCATCATTTATAACTTTCATATGATTTTTGACATACTCGAACGATGCCGTATTAGTAATCCTTGGCAGAGCAACATCCAACATCACCAAAATATGACTATTCTCATATAAGACACTATAATGACCTCAAGTCAAATGACAAATTCCACTACCAAATGTTAGAGATTAATCACTAACACTCAAATAGTTATCCATGTGAAATCTTTCCAGCGGATCTCTAATGTTTTGCTCTATAACAAAACATCTATGTGTTCATTTAAGTGTTACTATACTTTGGCTTGAAAGATAGCTACTTACTTCACAAGTAAGAAATGTCACACGTGATGGACTATCCCTAATAACGATATATGTATCTCGTTATTACTCATGACTACTAAGATTCAGTCATATGTAATTTGTATCTCACAATCACAACTTTTGTAATTAATAAATTACAAAGATTTGAATCTACAAATTCTATTATTTCATTTATTAGAGTACTAATTTAATTAAATAATAGATCATGCCATAAAGATGCATCAATTATATATTAAAAGTATTTATGTCCGAAGTAGATTGGACGTATGGCATAACCCTTACACCAACTTCTGCGATGAAGAGCATTACCATCTTGCAGATTTGTTCTCCTCAGCAAATCAATCATGTTCATTAAATAGAAATAATGCAGTGAAAGTTTTTAACAAGTTGAAGACGATATTGACCTAATTAAATACATTACTCACTATACTAACCTACAGAGATCAGTAGCATGAAAATATAAATCATATCATTTGTGCTGACATAAATGGGTAATTAGAGTAAGAACTTCCATCATCCACATTAAAGCTATATGATCCACTTGCAAGGTTTGGATGGCCTTGAATCCCCAGCATCCTAAATTAAAGATCAAAGTATACAAAATCATCACACCTCAGTAAATATTAGCATAATATGATATATAACAGAATCTCGTGAATTGTGGGTGGGATTACGGTTTTAGGGTTTGAATGTAGAGTTTGGAGTTTAGCATTGGGGTCATGCATACAAGTTTAGTCTATTTGGCAGATAATATGAGCAATATTATCGATTTTCATTAAACATAATGTTAATGTCCAGTAAACGTGGAAGAATATTACCTCATCGGAGTTGATATTTCATTTGCATGTGCTAGAGACGATCAACGAGCTTGCTTTGTGTTAGCATCAACTAACTGTATATAGCTTGAATTCCTGAATGGCATCTGTTGAAACCACCAATATCTTTAGTAATTACTATATTAAACAGAGAACAAAGTCATATAAAATTGATATAGATCACAATTTTTGTGTCATAAATCGAAAAATAATGTTTACAACCGGTCCACATTTGTCAACATTAAATGTTAACAATGTGAGATTCTCGAAGATTGAAACTGCACATTTTGTATGAATTGAACAATAATGGACAGAATTAAAGAAGGAGAGAAAGTTAAACTCTTGTCCATTGTCATGGGTAGCGTTGTCCAATAGTGGATACCACACACGGCATTAAAGTTGTCTTATATCCAGTGTACTTTCAATTAATCCTGGGACACTAGGTGTTTGTCCTTACAGAGACTTGTGGGTGAAGACTTTGCCCTACAAGTATGGAAGACGAAACTCATGAGGCAAAGTTGACAATGGGAGATCATAGGACTGAATCTCATTAGTGATGTAGATGTTCTGGTTCATTGATCAACTGGCCGATGCACACTTGTTGTTGAGAGGCATTTGACAAGATTGCACTCTAGATGGAGAATGGAGGAAACTATGTTAATTATGGCATAGAATATTTTGAAATGAAAATTAATTATGGTTTTGCATCCATATTTGTGGAACGAAAAGGAAATAACAATGAAAAACAATTGAAGTTGCTTACAAATATTGGTCCTGTGGAATGTCAAGTATGGGGACTTCAGATTGACTTTGGCTCAATCCAATATTTTCCGCGATTAATCCTCCCTGTCCATGTGTATGATTTAGTTAAGCTCATAAATAAGAACACTAAATAAACATGTATATGCCACATGTGCTTGTGCAAGTAATTGCACTTTATTAAATAATTATTTCATATGCTTCTTAGTTCAGATGAGCGCACAAAATCAGTTGGCGAAATGCTGGGGTATGAAGTTCCCATTAGCTGTGTTCGATTGCTTTGTAAATTCGCAAGTGACTCAAGATGTTCTACATGGGCGTTTGTTAGGATCTACAAAATTGAAAAAACTTTGGAAACAATCAAAAGCTTTCCCAAGCCAATGTTATGGATTCTAAGCAACCAAGAGCTTTCCCAGCCAATGTTATGGAAATTGAAAAGGCACTCTCTGTAAATTACGCAGACCTGAAGTTCACATCTCTATTAGCCAGCAGTTCTTCAGGCATTGGGCACAACTCGTGACTCGGATTACAATCTTGCAAACAAGGGATAATTGAATGAGCCAGTTTGCTTCCATTTTGTGTTTGATGTTCCATTTGTCGATAAAATATTAAATAACAAATATTAAACTCAATTTCTCATCATATAAAATGACCTACAAGTAAGATTTGAATATTCAACAATTTTAACTTCGAATTCAAATATGTCACCGGTACTTGAGATCATTCATGGTTTAACAAACGAAAAAAATCTAGTTGATTGTGATATGTCGAGTCAATGTAACTATAAATTTAGCTACTTGCTGTTTTTTTACTTATATATTGTTAGAACAAAAGCATTCCAATAGTTAAATTAAAACTTTCACTTCGTAAATATATTATCAATTTTCACACCACCATAATAATGGTAACAAATGCTCTTGTAATAAATTTTGCGATTATAATAACTGAAATGATATAGTTATAATTTCAAAAAAAATTTTGTTTTTCTGAGGCTTGAGAGCGCTTTCTTGAGACTCTTCATGAGTAGATCCTATAGTGATTATATGATATTGTAAATTGGTCATCTTTCAAATAATGGAGTAATAAATGTGAATCTTGCCACAATTAAATGCGTATTGTTCATCGAGTTTGTTAATAGTACATATTGATACTATATCCAATTTTTTTAAATTCATGTTTCCCTAATGTTACAGTCCTAAGTTGTTATTGCTAATTCCTAGCATTGCATTGTTTTAACAATAGTTTTATCAAAAAATAACTGTTATTTTTAATCATTTTGTAAAATTAAGAAGTTGCTAACGGAATTAATTTTAAAATTTATAAATTGAATGTGAAATTTATGTAATTGCTCCAGTGAAAGACCTAGCACGTAAATAATTTGTAGATTACCATATTTCACCTTATGGACTTCGAAACTCACAAGAATCTACAAAGCCAACATATGTGGAACAAAATTTACTAGCTATAACAACAATTTTCTACACATGTTTACTTAGCTGAATTCACTAAAGTCTTACCATTATAAGTTGAATGTCCAAGAATTCCTTTAAGAGTCCTAGTACGGATATAGTTTTAAATTTATTGTGTTTCTCCATTTTATCGTCAAAAGTGACGAAGATTGACAAAACCAACCAAGGTTGAACCAATTTAACTTAGCATATAGTCACACTTTGTTATTGTCTATCTTTAACTTATTTGGATACATTAAAACTTCACTGATAATTTAATATCGATAGTTTACTTTATTGCTGCTGATGTGGTTCCTGTGACGACCTTGGAAAATTACCTCTCAAATGGGGATTCAAACTTAGAAGACTTTCACTTCTCTATATGCATTTACTTTTATTACGGTAAAAGGCTCAACCTCGTTGAACGCAATATTCCAATAAAGAGCTTGAGTCGGGAACTTTATACCTAGCGTTGCTTAAGTGATCGACTTGCAACTTTCTCATTTGAGTATTTTGATCATACCACGTTTTCTTTCTTTCTTTTT
>CAIGRP010089510.1:3594-25921 GCA_903798385.1 Fraxinus cuspidata
TTTTTTTTTTTTTTTTTGGGAATAGTATTGTTTTGAATAGTGAATTTTTGGAGAAAGTGTGGATAAAAAGTTGATAAAAATTTTGGGTTGACGTGTAAAATATTTTATTGGGTGAATATGTTGATGAAAATGAAAGACAAAAAGGGGGCTTAAATGTGTTTTTGAGCTATTTTTATGACAACTCAGTTATGAAAACCAAACAAAAAGAATTGGATGAGAGAGGAGAGAACGTTTATAGGGGTTTTTGAGATATTATAAGCACAACTTAATTATTAAATATAAAAAGAATGGGAGAAGATAGGAGATAACATGTGAAGCTAATATGCTTGAGCATCCTTTTACTGAAGTTGGATAAACCCCTCTCTCTAGTGCAGTTGCAAATTCACAACTTTACAGCCAATGGAAGGAGACTCGCGGCATATAACTGCAGTCTTTTGTGCCTTGTATATTAGTTTGGTATTATTTTTTATTCTGTTTTATATTCTCTTGATCTTTTTTCTTTTCATTCTCAAATGGACTGTTAGTTTTTTTATTTGTTTTAGAATTTTAGTTCTACTTGTGGATTAATGGTCCTGATATGTGATCACAACTTTTGATAATTTATTACTTGATACTTTGTTGATGTATTTTTGGTTTCAAGTGGCAAATTAGATTTTTTATTTTGTTAACATACTTCATTGTGCATTTTTAGATAGTTGATGGTTTATTATGAGTATAATTTTGTCGCATTGCTTGTAATGTATGCTTTAGTGACATGTCTGACCTGTTATTCTTCTTTTTTGAAAAATTGTAGAACTTAATACCATTTATTGTTGCCCTCTTTATTAATGGGAATTTATTTTCTTAAATAAAAGAATTGCTATTCTTGTCCCTGTTACTTCAGTGTTCTTTTATTACAGTTGCAATGATTTTAGTTTTAGTAACTTGTTACTAAAGTATTTTATGATTACATTTGCAATGATTTTGGTTTAGTAACTTGTTGCTTCAGTTTTTTATGATTACAGATGCAATGATTTTGGTTTTAGTAACTTGTCATATGAGATTTCCCCAGAGAAAACGTCTGCGGGAGAAATCTATGCTTATATTAGTGTCCTATGGCTCATGTGGGACAATTAGTTCTAGTTACCACTTTTGGAGATATCACTTGCCTGCAAGTTTTTTGGGCTTTTCTTCATGCTGTTTGTTGCTGACTGATTGCTAAGATCTTCCTGAATTTAGTTTTGAATTATGAAATATATTTAAAGCTCTATTTGGGACATTAAGAAATTCTTGGGAGTTCTTTGATGAACTCCTTATATTGTTCATTGACAGATGAATGTGGAAAAGCTAATGAAGATGGCTGGTTCAGTCCGAACAGGTGGGAAAGGTACCAAGAGAAGGTTTGTGTATCTTCTATATTATTCCAAGTTTTTTAACGTTCTTCACAAATATGAACACACTTTGTTGACATGGGCGTCCTGATTTGTATAGGGAGTACATGTTGGTTTTGTATTAAGCTGGAACAAGAAGTTGGATAGAGTTAGTGTATTTCTCTATCAAAATTGTATCAAATATGCCTTCAATTGCAGAAAAAAGAAGGCTGTTCACAAGACAACCACCGCGGATGACAAAAGACTTCAAAGCACCCTGAAGAGAATTGGCGTGAATGCAATACCTGCAATTGAGGAGGTCAATATTTTCAAAGAGGATGTAGTCATCCAGTTCGTTAACCCTAAAGGTACACATTGTGAAAACTGAATCTGCATTTTGTCTATTAGATTGGCGCTAACTGTTGTTTTCTTTGTTATTTAGTTCAAGCTTCTATTGCTGCCAACACTTGGTTGTTAGTGGCACTCCTCAAAACAAAAGTATTTTTCTCGTCTTCTCTTGAAAAGTTACACTGGTTTCTTTTAAGTCTTTCATCTAATGGTGATTTGAATGTTTCTATATTTTTATTCTAGACTTCAAAACTGGGTTTTGGTCTGTGATTTAAGTTCGTTTCTTAACATCTTTGTTGTCTGTATCATGACCTTCGCGTGATGTTGTTACAGAATTGCAAGACATTCTTCCTCAAATTATTCACCAGTTGGGTATGCATCATTCCTGTTTCTTGTAGTATTTGGTTGTTTGATTGCTTCTATATGACTCTGATTAATCGAATGTTTTAACCTGAAAAATTCAGGTCCAGATAACTTGGAGAATCTGAAGAAATTGGCAGAGCAGTTCCAGAAGCAGGAGCCTGGTTCTGGTGCTACTTTGGAACAGAAAGATGATGAAGATGAGGTGCCTGAACTTGTCGATGGTGAGACCTTTGAAGCCGCTGCAGAGGAGGGTCACACATCTAAGTAGTACATAGATTCCGCGCCATCTATATATCAGAGCTGTTTTGGGGGGGTTTGGTCTTTAAGTGATCTAATCGATGTTTAGCGTGACATTACTAGAAAGTTGTTACTTCATTGTTGTAATCAGTAACCAACTTAATCAGTCCATTAATTTTCTTCATGAATCTAATGAGTGGAGTGTGACTGACCATGGTAACAAAAATCAATTTGATGTTACTGGAAATGTTCCAATTCCCATGAATAGTGCATCATCAATGTCATATATTTTTCATTAGATGAGCAATATTGGACGAGTCCTTTGAAACCATTTTGTGGGAGTTCTTTATTATTATGGAATGTTATCACAAAAAATTAGATTTCTTGATAGATTTTTAGTGTCAAATTGTAAAAAATTGTATTGAAATTTTGCAATGTCATTTTGTAATAATAAGATTTTATATTATTACTTCATTTACCAAGCTAGGTTGATTATAATGTTATATAGCATTATACTGATTAATTGTTGATTATAAATTAAATGATATTACTAGTAATTGTTGAGCCCACATATCATATCATGTCATGTCATTTACCAAACTATGTAGGTACCATTAAAGGAGGAAGTTTTATAAAGTACACCTCTAAATTAAGCAAAGGTTATTAAGTTTTAGAACATTTACTCGAAAAATTAATTAATATATATTTGCTGATGTCTCCAATTTAGGTAGTTAGAATGTTTTCATCATGTTGATTTATTTGTATATATTTATTGTTTGTAAGTTATCAATGAGTATGATTTACATTTTTAGTAAATATTAAATGAGTTTGGTATACATAGTCAATAAAAAAATTAAATGTAAGGATAGCACTCTGATATATGCAGTTTGAGATCAGAACAATTGAGAAGAAACATGTTAATTAAATTATGCTTATATGATTCAGTGAAAATTTATTATATATCCGAGGTTAAAAGTTGATGGAATATTAATTTAGAGAGAAACTTTTTGAATATAGAGTCTGTTTATGCCCCCATTTTATTATAAGAATGTATTTTGAAATAGTAGATTAATGAAGAATGTACGATTAAAAAATAAGATTTTTTTTTTTTGAATTTGAGTGTAATATTATTTTATTAAAGAATGCGTGGTTGAAAAAAAAAAATGTACATTTTAATTCATGCTAAACCATTCATCTTCATTAAAAAATATTATTTATTAAATTTGTGAGGGATTTGAACTTCTAGGTTAAGTCAATCGCAAAAATAAGAGAAGTAAGAAAAAGCCTCTCTCTCTCTCTCTCTCTCTCTCTCTCTTTTTAAGAGCTCTTGACAGCCATGTCCTATGATCGAAAATTTAACTATCAAAAATAAAAAAAAAATGGATTGAAGAAGAGTTGAAAATAAAACATGGAAGCAGAATTTAGCTCCAGTTTGATAACTATTATTTTAAAACTCTTTTTTCTCATACACATTTTTAACGATACATTCTTACAAAAAATGTTGTAAATTCAAAATTTTCTTACTTGTTAACCACAATTTCAAAAATGTTACTATTCAAAAACTTAGGCCTGTTCTCTTTGTGTCCAGTTTTGCGTGTTTGAGTTTTGAATTCATTTTGAGTTTTGTATTTTGAGAGTCCATTTTTAAATTGTTAAAAATGTGTTTATTTGGGTATTTTGAAAAATTATTTTGAACACACCCAAAACGTGTTTTGAAAATTTTAACTTGATCATAACTGAAAATACCCAAATTGTGTTTTCTTTGAAAAATTTTAATTTGTTTTCCAAAACGCGTTTTCGAAAAAAAAAAAAAAGAACGCGTTTTCACTATTTTGAAAAATCGAAAACAGAAAATAGTTTGAAAACAGTAAAGAGAACAGACCTTTATTCTTTTTAAAAAAGGACCGTTAAATGGGGCTTGAATTCAAACTATTTTTCACGTGAACTCATTTTTTTCTATTTTTAATCACACATTTTCTTTAAAAAAAATTATTATTCAAAAACTCAATCATACTAAACATGCCCCTCAAAAGGGGCCTGAAGTCTTCGTTTTTTTTTTTTTTTTGGAAAGCAAAAAATCCAATCAGTCAAGAAATGAAGTCTAAGAAAGCGATGCACCAAGTGAAGCACAGAAAAGGTCAATATCCGGCCGCCTGCCGGCGGGCGCCGGCAGTGACTTGTTTAATATATGAAATGATTGACTTAATAAATTAATAAAAGTTCCAGAGGAGTCAGTCTGGTAAACAAATTTGGCGATTCCAAAAAATGACTGCTCTATCTTCTTCATTCAACCATGCATTATGAGTCTTGATTTTCCACAGCCACATTCTTTTTTAATAATATTTTTCTTTGTTTAAAACTTGAAAAGCCATCGACTTCTCTGGGGTGCGATTAACTAATGTTATTTTTAAATCTCATTAATTTGTTGGACTTAGAAATGTGGACTTTGAAATATGTTGAAGTGTTTGTTACTCATATAAATAATCATATCTAATTGAGCCACGTGTAGAGGTAGCAAAAAAATCCGTCCCGCCTTGAATGGGGCAAAAAAACCCACCCCGAACGGATTGGAGGGGCGGGACGAGGGTTGCCCCTGCCCCGTGAAGAATTTTAAAAAAAAATTAATTAACTGTAAAAAAAATAAAAAATTAACTGAAAATAAGATAATAAAAAAAAAATACAAACGGGGCGGAAACGGGGCAAAACCCCGCCCCGAACCCGCCCCATTGCCAACCCTAGCCACGTGACAGGTGGTGAAGCCCTCACACCTACATGGCAGTGTGGACAACCATGTTATACTTATGGAGGCGACTCATTTCTCATGTAACGAAACAAGACCGACCTCATTTGAGTAGACGCACCGTGGAGGAATCGATTTTGACGAGGCGATGGCAAGATCCCTAAAGATCTCGTGATGAAGTGATTGACAAAACAACCACAGCCAACGTCACCCCTGCCACTTACACGGTCAAATCCCACTTTCACAAAATTAGGATTTATAGACACGAAATGGGTCTTAACATTTAATGTCTTGATTGATTGATGCGGACAATAAGAAAGGCCAATCGGTCTGATGAGGCCATGTGCTATACCATCCGACGGGCCTCGTCCTACTCAAGTATAAAAATCCACACTTAGTGCTATTTAAAATTAATGCAAGTTTAGACTCTTAAGCTTATATTCTTGCTATATATACTTTTGATCCTTCTCCCAAGCCGACCCTCTTTTATCGATTGGAGGCTCACGTTCTAAGCTCCCATACACCCCAAATTATTCCCCTAACTAGCTTACCGTTTAACTAACGACTTGTTCAAGTGTATTGAGATTTAGCTTATGTAGACGTTAGAGATTTTGAGATCTGTTGACCACATCGTCGATATAATTTTTGGGGTCAATAGTGTCAATCATTTTTATTAAATGATTAGACCGTGCGATATGCAAATGCACTTTCTTTCTTGAATAAAGCAATTTAGACTTCATTTCTAAAATTTATAAATACGTTTATAAAAATAAATTATATTTTCTTTCTCTTAAAGACAAGTTTACTTTTTTTTTTTTGTCCCAAATTATATATCGTTTTTCTTGTTAAGAGTATAGTTGATTTCTTTGTTTTCTAATATATTCCTATTTAATATACATGGTTATTAACAAATAAAAACTATCATTATTCAATGTAGATGTATATTAGGAAAAATGTAGGTAAAAAACATAATTTCAACATATATTAATTATGTTTTCTTAATTTGTGAAAACATAAACAACCTTATTTTTATGAGATGTAGGGAGTAATATAGTTAGAAATATAAATTTTTATTTATATTTTTTTAATATGCCTCTACATTAAATAATGTTCTAAATATGAGCAGTTCATATTTGTTGATAACAAGGATATTAGTACTATCTAGCATAGTTTGTAACACTAGTTGATGTGAAACTAAGTAATAGATTCAATTAAAGGTATAATTAAATTATTCATTTAATAATATCTCTTATTTAATAGCACAATATTGCTACCTAAACTGATATTTTAATACCAGTAGTGTTAAATAACATTATTCATTGAAAAATTAATATATTAATTATACTCGCAATAAGGAAAGTTACCAATAATTTGGGACAAACAAAAAAAAAAAGCCAGTCGGACGGAATAAGCAGGGGCAGAGCAACTTAGGGGCAAGGGTGGATAGTGGCCCACCCAATTTTATTTTAATTTCAAATTACAAATATAAAAAAGGTAAAAGAATAACTTACAAGATGGATGCAAAAAAATTCTCTGATTCCAATTTCAAATAGCTTAAAACTATCCACGTAACCCACCCCTCTTCTTTCTTTCGCAAATATCTTGCAATTCCGATCAATGGAAAGGTGAGTTCAACGAGTCAATCCATTAGGCTCTTCGACTAGTTTATTTGTACCAATTTTTGCAAATTTTTCACTATTGTTATGTTTGTGATTTAGTGGTTGAAAAAAGACAAAAATGAAGGCTTTCTTTGGAGAAGATTAATGAAGTTACAATACAAACTCAGATGCATAATATGATAATAGACTAGGCATTAAATCCTACTCAAAAAGTCTTAAAATCTCTCCGAGAAGAATGATTCATTGTTTCTGTAGTTTTATTACTTATTAATTAGCACCGCATTGTCGAAAAGAATATAATTTAGTGTTTTCAACATATTATTTCACCATTTTCAGCTAGAAAGCACAATCTCCACTCTCTTGTTGTGTTGTTGTGTGTGTGTGTCCAGGAATTATTTTCACACAAGCTAGTAGATTATATGGCAATATTTTTATGCATTTCCTTGAATTCATCATCATATTTTATGGAGCCTCTATTCGTTGAATAGAATACTATTTTTCTTTCCTCTTCTTCCGCAATCCAAAATGATTTTTAAACAATTTGCTAACATTTAACCCAAAATATTTAGGCAACCTATGTGCCAGTAATCATGTAGCTAATTTCCCATGTGGAAAGATTAGTTTCTTCCTATAACACCACAATTTCCTTGCAAGTACAATCTAGATTTTAGTTAACAAGTGGACCTGTAGATTAGGAGAACAATTATATTATTTAAAATTATTTTTGTTAAATAATTTTTGTCCACCCAAATAAAATATCCTAGCTCCTCCACTGGGAATGAGTAATATATTTTCTTAACGTGTAAAATGGAAGCAAGACTATCTTTATGGCAAGGATGGAATAAATAAATCTCACGGAATGTTTGAATAATTATGACTTATAGTTATGAATGTGTGATTAAAATTAATGTTTAATTTTAATCTTTTTATAAATTTATATTAAAAAAGAGGCTTACGTATTCAGATGCACACATACATAGAAATTTAAAAAGAAAAAATTATAGACACTTCTACAGTTACGTGAATTTACACATTTATAAGTAATTATTAGATTTAAACGTAACCTAATTCTTTCAAGTAAAGTTTTAGTGCTCGTTTGACATAATTTTTTAAAAGTTAAAAAATGAGCTTTTGAACTCGGTTGACTAATTTTATAAAAGTTCTTCCGATAGTTAGAAGATCTTTTAAAGAAAGTTCGCTTAATGTGACTTTCTCTAAAATAATTTCAGGAATATGAAGTATTTTTAAAAATTAGTTTTCGAATAAAAATTAAGTTAGCTTCCTCAAAAATCTCTCATACAAAAAGGACAAATAAAAGTAAAAATCATGTCAAACGGACCCTTAGTCTAATTCCCTCAATTCTGTTAATTTAGTGGGATTAGAAAAAATAAAAAATATTTCATTGCTAGTTAAAGAAGAATGTTAAATGTCAAAAATGCTCAAAATTGTTTGCAATCTAAGTCGAACATTGACAAGATTAATTTAGTTTCGTATGAAAGTGCTCAACCCTTTTTTAGAGTATTTATTGAATAATGCTAATTAGCCCGCATTTGACCCCATTATTTTCCTTTAAATTATAATTCATTTTACTCTCTCTTCTTATCAACTACACATTCTCCAATAAAATAATATTACGTGTAAATACATGAAAAATTTCTTTTTCATTCACACAATTTTCAAAAAAGTAATAATCTTCTCATTATAATGTGGAATAATGGAGGCCAAACGAGCACTCTCATGGGTGTTATAACCTCAATTTATGTGGTCTTGGGTGATAAATTAAATAAAAAGTGAAAGTCTTAGAGATCAAGTTGCATCGCCTTCTTCAAAGTGTGTGTTTTTTTTGTTTAAATGTCGCCCCGCGAAGAATAAAAAAATAATAATTAATTAACTATAAAAAAAAATTAATTAATTGAAAAAAAAACAAACAGGGCCCGCCCCGTGCTATCACTAATTTATGGTGGCTGGTGAATGGTATTGATACCTACGCAACCGCGGAAACTTAAACCATTATGCCACAAATTGCCAAATCATAAATCCTTTTTAAACTCATGTTTGGAAATTAAAATTAATTTTTTATTAAAGTCAAAGTTAATAATTAATTTTAAATCACACATTTCATGATACACGCGACTTTTCGACCACATATTTCATCAAATTTTTTAACAAATTTTGCTAAAAATATAATTTTAATCCACACTAAACGAGCTAAATGAATGTGATACTAGTCTCTGTATTCTTATTGTTGGTAAGGAAGTAGCAATTCTACTCCCTAAATGTTTGTTACAAAACAATTTGAGTCGACTCTTATTGAACCTTTGTTTGATTCCTATTATTTTTAAAATGTATTTTTCTCTATTCTTTTCAATCATACATTTTCAATAAAATAATATGACGCGCAAATCCAAAAGCTTTCCTTATTTCTTAACCACACATTTTCCATCAATCTACTATTCTAAAATGCGTTTTTAGCAAAAAATGAGGTTCAAATATGGGCTAAATATGTCGAACTAGAGTCGGATCAATGATAGTCATCTAACTATCAAACTCACTAGCAATTTAAAAATTTGCATCAATCACTATTGTAACAAATTGTGTTGCTCAAATGAAAAATCAACAACAAAAAAAAAAAAAAACTATTACGGAAATCGGCCATTCGATGAATGTGCATGCGTATAAAATGACACATGTTAATGTGGATATGAAACATTAAGTAATATCAATAAAGTAAGTATGTTGTTCATAAATATGATATTTAGCACCAATGAAGCTATAATACTATTATGTGATAGGTTCAATAAAATGTAAAATTACGTGACCTATTTAATTGTACATATCATTTAATGTCACATTAATATCACATGAGTTAGTGTTTTAACATCAATACTACTAAATGACATTACTTATAAATACAAGAGTCATGCTACTTGCACAATTTTTTTTGACAATATTTTTAAGATTTATTTTTTACGTCAAATTTTCGAATTTTGACAATACATAATTGTCAATCAAGCTTGCCAATCATATCTATACAACTAACTCTATTGTAAATATAAAGGTCAGAATAGGACATGGGTGGCTCATTCTGCTTGGCATATCGCAATCATCGAAGTAGATTCTTCTCTTCATTCGTTTTTTAGCCTGCAACAACAATATATTGCCAATTGAATTTCTTTCACTGCCAAGCGTCAACGCAAAAGGCCTATTTTCATTGAATTCTGTACTTTCAACAAGAATACGCAATACCCTAATAATGAAATGACAACTTTTTAGGTGCTTATGTATGATTATGATATAATTTTAGAAAATCATATTAAATTATTGTTTAGTTTAGCTAAAAATTATATTTTTAATAAATTTTGATAAAAAAATGATAAAATTTGTTACTAAAAAATTATGAATTCAATTATATGTATGATTGAAAATAATTTTGAAAAACAATAAGGACCAAACATGAAATAAAAGTTAAATTCACTTAAAATATTTGTTACCACGATTTTAAGCCTTGGAATTAATGTTTAATTTTGATCGTATTTATAAAAATTGCCAGATGGAGGCTAAATGAGAGACGTCATATAAAACTCGACTTTTGAGTATATAATTATTCTCTATTGCGGTAGTAGAGTGTGTAACTTTCATTGTTGGAGATGTTAGCTGATTTTGAAATTAGATTTCCCCTTTCGAGGTATATAAAAATTAGATTTTAGTAAATTTTGATAAAAAATAATAAAATATGTATTGAAAGTTAATAAAACATGTGGATCCCATGATATATATGATTCAAAATAAGTTTAAAGAGAAAACGAATTTTAGGAAATAAAGACTAGACATGGACTTGATAATCACCATTAAGTTCAATAACATACAATTGTTTAGGTTTTAACACATTTTCTTTAAAGCTATATTAACATGTTGAATTGGTCATGTATATGATGTATAGAACTCAACAATAATATTCATAAGCACTTCTCACGATCAATCGTTATATGATAATAAAATTACTATCATATTGTCTAATAATATTGATAAATTTCAATTTCATTAACAATAATGCCAAATGTACAGTTCATCCTCTACATGATTTCTGACATCCCATTTGTTTTTTAAAAAAATTGGGCGGAAAAGTTTTTTTTAATTGTCCAATAATATGTTGTCACGTGGCACATAAAAAAAAATTGATAAAAATTATGGGTCCCGTTTAATTTACAATTGAAAAATGAACTTTGGATAATGATCACATTGCTGCATAGACTGATGATCATCACCACTACTAATAAGCTTCCATTTGGTTTAGCTAAAAAAATATATTTTTAATAAATGAATTTGAGAAAATGATCACACTGTCACATAGATTGATGATTATCACCAATACTAAGCTCCTATTTGATTTTTAATAGATTTAGATATAAAATCGATGAAATGTGTGATTAAAAATTTGAAAAAAGTTGTATTCAAAATAAATTTGAGAAAAAAAATTTAATTTTAGATAATGATCAAATTGTCAAATAGGCTGATGGTTATCACCAGTGCGAATAAGTTTCTTGTCTCATTTATCTAAAAAATATATTCTAAATAATTTCTAATAAAAATTGATGAAATATATAATTGAGAAATTAATAATAGGTACAAGTCGTAAATAAATATTAGAGGATGAGATTGCCCTTGTTTGAAAGTGATTAAAATCTATATTTTAATTTAAATCAAAATTAATAATTAATTTTAATTACATATTTTATAAAAGAACCATGTTACAAATGCTTTGACATAATCCTTAGTATTATAATATCATATGACATTCCATTATTGAATTATTTTAAATGCGGTCAGTTTCTAATCAAATATCTGTTATCATCTTAAATTATGTCATCGCATCTATTAAATCTTTTTTAACAAAGTGGCAAAAACCTTACAAATCGAGCAGTCCGACACGTTTTAAATATCTATCTTGTTCTATGACGAGATTCATGCATTTTAAATGTATACTTGACACTGGTCACACACACTTCACACACTGACACTGACACCTCACACACGCCGCGGTATATGTGTAGTAGTATATACGTAACACTGAAAAGAAAGTCCACGTCATTCAGCAGGTTAATCCATCCACCGCCTCCCCCAAATACATTAGCTGTTTTTCACTGTTCCCCACCTCGTTGGCATTTTCCATGGCCCCCACTCTCTCTACTGAAAATGAAATGTGCTCATCAATATCTTCTAAATATTGAGTCTTTTCTTCTTCGAGACTCACATACATACATACAATCCACAAACCCGAATCCCGGTCTTGCCCCTCTCTTTGATATAATTCCATATATGCAAAGAAATTTAATTTGGAGATACTTGAAAAAGATGACAGCTTGGTGGAGGAAAAGATCTAGCAGGAGCAAAGATTCGGAAATCAAGAAGGAGAATTCTGCGAGATGTTCGTCAATCGAAAATGGAAAGAACACGGGGAAAGAAAATAAAGACAATAAAGCCAAGAGCTTTGATGAGGTTTCAGGAATTGTTTTGCTACAGAAACAATCGAAAAATTCACCAAGAAATAGCAGAGATCATGCTGCTATAGGAAGAGAAGAAGGAGGGTCCTCGGGATTTTCGGGATTCGATTCAGCATCATCTTTGGATACAGGGCACTCCCTGCCGAGGCCTCGTGAATCATCAACTGATCCTGTTCAGATACACGGAATTGGGTCAGGATCTGGGTCGGGTTCTGTTTCCAGTGACGGCTCATCCGGGCCAACTGATGATCAAGCCCATGTTGTTTTTGATCAAGTTGCTTTCAGGTTGGTTCCATTTTCAAGTAACACTTTATGGTTAGTCTTCTTCTTCTTTTTTTTTTTTTAAATAATGATCGGATTTTTTGGGTTTTTAGTACTGCAATTGGTGGGATTATTGGTTGCTTTTTTGTTCCATTTTATCTATTGTGGCTGCTGTATAGGTTAAGTGATTGATCAATTTTTTTTCGCAATATTTTGGCTTACTACATATCAGAATTGAAAATTTGATGACTCTTAGCCCAGAAAAGAGGGCTTTCCTCTGGAATGAATTTTTTTGCTTTGTTCTTTCTTGATATTGACATTGTTTTTAGTGAAATTGAGATTTAATTTGATTAATTAAGCAATTGTTACTTCCATTCCATAATATTTTAAATGAAAATTGGATTATACTTTTATTGTGCTCCCTTTTAGTTTTCCTCTGTCGAATTGTGTATCTTACATTCTTTAATTCAATTGTTTACATGTTGGATTTGAAATTAAAATTGTGATTGAATTTTATATCCGTACATTATGAACATAATGCATAGATTAATGGTAAGCAGGTGACAGACATCAGCTCTCATTTAGGTAAAAAGCAGGTCAAAATAAGTAACTCGTTGTTTTCTCACTTTGACTAATGGATTTTTCTTTTGATTCAAGAATCCATTTATTTACTGTTAAGTAAACTTTTAAGCTTAGCCAATAAGCCAAACATGCTCGTATTCTTATCAGGGTAATCAAATATGTGAGAGGTGCTGATAAGTTACTAGTAGTTGTGTCAATTGTGCTTCTGTGCCACGACTTTGATTAGTCTTAAGGATGTAAATTTCATATTTTGTTGCAGAGGAAATGGAGCTAACAGATCGAGTCCACAGATGCGGAGCCCTGGTCGAGGATCAAGGGGAATTACCACTACCACCTTGCCGCTTCATCCACGATTTATTGGTATTAACTTGGATTCCCCAACCAGGAAGTTGGAAGAAGGAAAGAGTGAATGTCATAGGCTGCCCCTACCACCTGATTCCTCAACCAGCTCTTCTGCCTTGCCAATCCCAAGAAGTCCTGGGAGAGCTGAGGGCTCAAGTAGTATTTCATCAAAATGGAGGAAAGGGAGGCTTCTAGGAAGAGGCACCTTTGGTCATGTTTACCTTGGATTTAACTGGTAATGAGGCTTCCACTACATGTTGTACCATGCTAAAAATTGTACCGAATATGGAAATTTTGTGAGTTTCGATAAACGAGTTTCGTTCTGGCATTAGAAAAATTTGCAGCTTGTTTGGCTGTAATGCTTTGTCATGCAACCCTGATACCAAAAAAATGTTTTAGATCAATCTTGTGATCTTTTTTTGCTAGTTATATTGTGATTACTTAATTGATTGTCTAAATTGATAGTGAAAATGGACAAATGTGTGCAATAAAGGAAGTCAGGGTTGTTTCTGATGATCAGTCATCAAAAGAATGTCTGAAGCAGTTGAATCAGGTCCAGAATCCTTTCTCTATACTGCATTTTTCCTTTGGTTACACACAATTAGGTTTAATACCTTGTGATCCATAGAATCTATAACTTATTTGGCTATTGAACAGGAGATCACCTTGCTCAGTCAGCTTTCACATGCGAACATTGTACAGTACTATGGAAGTGACTTGGTACGGGTTAACTTCATGTTATCTAGAATATAGGATTTTATTGGCTATGTCAGGTGCATGCTTTTCTGTTGTGATCCTAGTTTGACTGACGAACTGTTGAGTCAATGGCTATAAACTCCGTCCCCCCTTTTAACTCTGGTTTACTCATTTTCCAGAGTGAAGAAACATTGTCAGTTCATTTGGAGTACGTTTCTGGAGGTTCCATTCACAAATTACTGCAAGAATATGGGCCCTTTGGGGAGCCTGTAATACAAAATTATACTAGACAGATTCTCTCGGGACTCGCTTACTTGCATGGAAGAAATACAGTGCACAGGTTAGAATTTGGTACTTTTGTAATGGCCACTTATTTCTTCTTGTGAAATTCCACCACTCTTGATTTTCTATCACTTCATTGCAGAGATATTAAAGGAGCAAACATATTGGTAGATCCCAATGGTGAAATCAAACTTGCTGATTTTGGCATGGCCAAACATGTAAGTATAATCTCCTTGTAATGGCAAATGGATATTTGGTCTTGCTGACTTCAAAAGTATTCCTCTGACATCATTGAGCAAGTCGAGACGTTGCCTGGAAATGTCTCTTGATGCTTGGGTGAAACTATTTACAATGATTATAGTAGAAATTATATTGAACAAAATTCATTTGAAGACTACAGTTGATGTTATAAAGCATTGAAAGCACATTTTGCTCTGATATCTGCCCAAAATAAGGGCCGAAAGGATAAAGTTCAGAAATTTAGCAATTACCCACTTGTCTGAAACCTGACAAAATCATGACACCAAAATGAAAACATATTTGAGAAAACACAGTTACTGAAGTTTTCTTTTTGGCATATTTTTTAAGGAAATTATGTTTGTTTTCTTGTAACCATAATACTAACTCCGTAAGTTGCAAACTTCCATTTGCCAGATAACATCCCGTTCTTCAATGCTATCTTTCAAAGGAAGTCCTTATTGGATGGCACCAGAGGTCTCTCTCTCTCTCTCTCTCGTGAACAGACACATCTAGAGCACACAATGACATACACTGTGTTTATGATGCACACCAATAAAAATTAGAACAAATGCACGTGTGCACACACAAAACACTCTTAAAATTATGTGCGCAGAGCTTCCAAATAAATTATTGTTCCATGGTTGCTTCTATCTCAGGTTGTGATGAATACAAATGGTTACAGCCTTGCGGTGGATATCTGGAGCTTAGGTTGCACAATTCTCGAAATGGCTACGTCAAAGCCACCATGGAGCCAATATGAAGGGGTTAGAAATTTAAATTTATACTACTACGTTGATGCATTTAAGGTTCAGATATTGATTTTATTTTTTTAATTATCAGGTTGCTGCAATATTTAAAATTGGAAACAGCAAGGATATGCCAGAGATTCCAGATCACCTATCTAATGATGCAAAAAGTTTCATAAGGCTATGCTTGCAGAGGGAACCATCTGCAAGGCCCACAGCTTCACAACTACTGGGTCATCCTTTTGTTAGAAGTCAAACTACAATAAGAGCCGCCAGTGCCAATATAACCAGAGAAGCATTTCCTCGTGCCTTTGATGGGAGCCGCACTCCGGTAAATTTCTTCAACACTTTGTATGTAATCATTTTATTAGTTTAGAGAAAAAGTTACATTTTGGATGCAACATTTCACTATTCTTAGTTGAAAATTCTTCTATCGTATTAGTTATTATACTTGTTCTTACATTAACATTAAAGGAAACTATTATATGAATCCGAGGAGACGTTTTATAATCGCTTTTTGGCTTGGCTGTAAATAGGATTTGTTAGACCTTCCTGACTAATGATATGTATATTCTAGCCTTGCAAATCAGACTTTTGCAACATATTTATATTTGTCATAGTATTGCATGCCCCCATGCCAATTGTTGAATTCTTCTGGTGTAGTTTATCTAGTTTTGCAGTTTAATCAATTAGTTAATCAACTTTATCCTTTTCTTTTTTACTGTTACAGTCTTTCTGTCTGTTTATCACATTTTCATACACTAGCAATCAGAATATGTGGTGACGTTATGGATTTTCGTTTTCATTTTTTTCAAAAACCTGAAACGCATAATTTTTGTTAGGAGATCTTCATATTACCCCTACGGCCTACGCATGCTTGCGTGAATTTTTCCCCTAAATATTTCCTTGACAAGGTGGTCCAAAAATCCCTCTTCCAAGACGTGATTTTGAAGATATTGGCTGCTCCATTTTGAATTGAGAAACATGTACTGGAGTGATTTTGTTCAGATCTTCATGTTTTGCAATAAATGTCATGTAAATAAATTTCCACTGCCATCGACAACTTGAATGCTGTAATACATTTAATCCTAGCTAACAAGCTGTCCGCCTTTTGCATAAGTTACTCATTTTGTATATATCATGGCAGACTGCTATGGAGATGCAGTCCAGCAGATTGAATAACTTCTCTTTTGATAGAGATGATGCATCAAGATTTCCGGTACCAAGGACATTATTAAGCCCAAGGTACTGAGACAACACCTGGAGTTCTCTGTCTGATACATTATTAGCTATCTTATTCATCTTGCTAAACTAAGTAGAACTGTAAAGTAACTGTTGCTTTCTTGTTTTGGGTATTCAGGGAAAGTGCGAGAACTATAGCATCGTTGCCTGTATCTCCCTCCTCAAGCCCATTACGACATTATGGACCAGCTCACAAGAGCTGTTTCATTTCTCCTCCACACCCTTCGTATCCTTTTGTGGGGCAAAGTAGTAGTAATTATGGCAACCACTTGTTATTTCCAGTGATGCCGACCACGAGAAATACACTTGATCCCTGGCTTGAAATACCTCAGTTTAAATCTCAATTACCTGTTAGATCCCCAACGAGAACCATTCTATAGAAGTCCCAAATGTGCCAAAGAGTCCTGATCCCAAGGATATCCATTCTGCAGTTCAACCATGTGCAGAGGAATCATCCAAAATTGCCTCAACATGCCTCCTATTATGCAGCTGAAGATTTGTCTATGAATTCTAAGCTATGATTTGGCTGATATACAGTGATGATATGTAATTCGAGAGGTTCTTCTTTCTCTGCTGCTGCATACAAGATGGGAAGTAAATGTGAGGTAGACAAGTTCCTTTTTAAAAAAAATACCAAAATCTGTATTACCTCCTCTTGATGTTATTGTATATAGAGATGACCACATTATAGAGAGCGATCTTCTTGTGTGGTAGTTCAATGACTGGTGCAGATGGAGATATATACTGAAGAAAAAGTAATTCTATCAAATTACTTTCATACTTTGTCTACTTAAACTATATACTGGCATGGAACTTCAAATGGTCTAAAACCCAGTTGTAGCTTAGTACTCCGTATTCATATTGCTGAATACCGGTTTAGACGAAAAGATTCTTCAAGCTACTGAATTTCTTGTAATCGACACACACTGCATATTCTATCTGGAGTATGACAAGGGCAATCATTCATTCTCGAACCAGTGTTCTTAAAACCAAAGAGTTGGGCGGACTGAGGGCTGTTTATGTTTCTTGTGTAGTGTCAGTATTTAGAATGGAAATATTACATATGCACGAGTCCTGGATTCATCCTTCAATGCAACTAGCAACATCTTGCCTCCCCTGTTCTCCTCTCCAAATGACAATCAGGGAACACTGAGGGACTCATCAAGCAATAACAAAATCTGACTTGCTCAAAGTTCAGGTTTAAGACTCTACCCTATTTGACTCGCTCAGCCATCAATCTGACTTCTACGCACAACCTAACACGACTCTACGAGGTCGAGATGATACGGATGTTATATATGTCGTGTTCATCTTTTCTATTCTCGTATATATGAATAAGTTAAGAAATAAACTCTAAAATCGGTATCTTCACTTCACTTCCTTCAAAATCACCGTCACATGTGCACGTGCTTGGCATGAATGCTGCACGTTTAATATAAGATTTTCTTACTTATAGTTGGCTAGACTATTGATTGCACTTTTATGCATTGTTCTTGAAGATTTGATTCCTTATTTAGACAGGGAAGTATGAAGCCAAAAATTATTACCGTTCTATTTTACTGAGATTGCTGGTTTGTTAGTGAATTTTAACTTTTTAGCCTTATTTAATTTCAGTTTGACGAACAATGCAGTCCCTTATCCTTCAAGTTATTTGATTTGATTTTGTTTTTTTTTTTTTTCGATGCGTTGCAAAGTTCATAAAACCCGTTTGGTGGCCTTTATTTGTAAAAACTATATTTTGAATAATATTTTTTTAGAGAATACGTGGTTAAAAAATACGGAGATTTTTTGGATTTACATATAATATTTTCAACTAACCTTGAAGAGTTTTGCTACACATACATTTTGCTTTACATTCTACTACGTGGCACAAAATTTTATCATTGATTTCTCCAACACTTAAAACAATCAATAATTTCAATTTTGCTATCTATTCAAATGTTATCCAAGTTGTGCACTAATAATGTACAACTAGCATAATTGAACCTTGAATTCCTTGGAACACTTTCCGAGGTATGACACCGGTCTTGCCATCGAAAATTAGGGACAGCGCTGCTGTCATCACCAAAATCCAAAAATCCAATCTCTTTCAAATATTGGAAGATTATTATATCTTCTAAATCGGACAATTCTATACATACAAATTGGAAGGAGCAAAATATGTTTCAGGATTTTGTTATATGTACACTAGGGTTGACAACCCAATGTACACCCCCTCACAAAGGGGGGCCCACATTCAATAAAAAATTTGTGGGCCATTATTGTGAGGGATCTGTAGCAAAACCTTATCCATCCTAGCTTCCCATAACGACGACTTGTCCCTATAAAAATATAATTGCGCTCTGATACTAAAATAATGTAGTGTGAAATAAATGTTAAATGAGAACAAACCTAAAATTACGTTAATTCACCAAAAAATATCGTGAAATTATGAATCAATTATTCGTTGCTTCCCGCACGAATACCGAATAATTAATTTGATCAACAAACTCATTGATTTTAGATGTAAATACCAAGAATTAAATTCAATAAAAGACGTCCAACCAACCTCAAATTACTGTTTGCGGTTATAAAGACCAAAGTTTGCAGAAACCTAATTAAAATTGTTTAATAAGTCCCTGAGTTCTAGTAATATAAATAATAACCATACTTGGAATAAAATAACAAAACTAAATAAGCAGAATACTAAAAAGTCCAATTAACCCTGTAATCAGACTAAAGTTTCCTTGTCTGGTGAATTCTATCCTGCACTACGTGAATGTCATTGCTTGTGTTGGATAAGTGAAGCATTCGTGCAAGGTGCGTGTTTGACACCATGACGCGTGCACGTGCAACTTACCCAATCACAACCAGTCTCAAGTTGGCCATTGAATCTTTGTGGCCAAACCTCTATGATAGTAAGTAGCTTGAACAGATAATGAGTAAAGATGTCAAGGTATAATAGAAACTTATGTATTGAATAACTTAGATGTTTGAATTGCAAACGACTGTTTGGTATAGCCAACAAAAAGAAGAAGCACGCTTCAATAAAGGGCATTGGATGCACAAGGAAGATGATCTCCTTACAAATTGATCAAAGAATTGGAATTACAGAACAGATCATATCCAAGGTTCTAATTGAAGTTCTAAATGTTTCCGTTGTTTCTTCTGTTACAATTTTGAATGCTAAATTGGTTGTTGATTAGCCTGCAATTTTGTGTACTATATGACGAAGCGCACGATACATACCATGTTTTTCTTTCTACGCATTTGATTATACACTACAACAAAAATGGCCTTTTGCAACGTTAAATAGGCAGCATTGTTAGTTCAGTGTTGTTAAAGTGGTCCATCACAACATTTTAGTAAGTGAATATTGCCATTAATTAACATAATTGAGATTTGGCAATATTGTTTAAATGAATTTTACTATTTTTTGAATGTTGCAAAAAATTTTATTTTTTACAATGTTATTAAAACGTTGTTGAAATCTGGTTCCACGGCAATGTTTATTGCTTGTTGCTAAAACTCTTAGTATATAACATTTTGCAACGTTCATTGATTATTCATTTTTCGCGAGGTTTTTTGAATGTTATTTAAATCTGGTTCCATAGCAACATTCAATACCTATTGCTGAACTCTAAATATATAACCTTTTGTAACGTTTATTAAGTGTTGCAAAAAATTTCAATTTTTGCAATGTTAGCTGAGTGTTGCAATATCACCAACAGATTCATCTCAGCTCAAGTACAAAGATAACAATCTTAACATTCCAAATGGTCAGGCAGAGACATTTGTAAAGTGGTAAACCCACGGGATCTTTCTAGTCTGCAGCCGGAATCTTATTACAACATGCCTGGGCAAACAGCTCATGCTGCTTATTTGCCATCTCACAGTAGTCATGCTTGTTGCTGCTGCGCAATCTTCTCATATGCAGTTTCTGGGCATGTACCATCCTCCACCGCAGCAGATTGCAATGGCCAGTCATCATCACGTGGGAGTACCAATGAAGGTAATGTTGGGGATGGCGTGGCGAAAGCAGCTTCTGAAGTACAACCAGGCGCCTATCAGCAACAACCTGAAACGTTGCGAACTATTTTAATCTCATATTGCTTGTTTTTGCTGCATTTATTAGCGTTGGTTGATTGGTTATTATTCACTTAATTCCTTTTTGATACTTGATCATCATTAGAATGTATTTATAATTTCGGAGAGAGTTGATATAAATTTGTATATGATAATAAACAACATATATAGGGTCCTATAATAGAAAGATATACTATTACGTTCTATGAAATCGTGACCCATGATTTATGTAATTTAATTGAATGCTTATATGTTTGTAATTTAATTAAAGATAACTAGGTTCACATATAAGTGTAGAATTAATTGACCTTGAGTAAGGCTGCTAATTATAATTGGATCATTGATTTTCAACCTCACAAGAATTGATAATCGACGGATAATTTAAGATTCAAATATGATTACAATGATAATATCCTGGTCCTACGCTTTGTTTAACTGAATTTCACTCTAAGATTTATATACACTTTTAAATAGCTTAGTTTAGTTGTTAACAAGGAATAAAACTCAAAATTATAATCTTAAATATGTACATTCATGTTAAGAGTTATTTTATGTTAAAGTAGAATCAATAATCAATCTTTGTGCCATGTTATTATATTCATCATTATATTATTTGCTTAAAATATGTCCACTTGCGACATAAATTTGCAACAGTGATATCGACCATTAATTTTCTGTACAATGGCTATATATTCTATATCAGTAACCATTTTCTGTAAAATGGCTCTATTCTTCTTCTTTCTCTTGTTCATCTTCTTTGTTTCCATATACATATAAAAGGCACATGGGGCATGACACAGTGATAAAGCAGTAGGGTTCTTTACAGAGTGTTGGAGGTTCAAATTCCTACGGTAGCTGGAAGACAACATTTATGTTGGAAGAGAGATCTCCTATGGAGACAAAGTTATAGTGCGCTATGTTTACTCCTCCGGAGGTTCCGTCCACACGTTGTAAATGTGGGTACACAGGCAAGAGAATCGCTTCCCAAATGTTCAGCCCAAGTATGTATAAACTGTGATCGCATCAGATTTACCCGGGTGGCGAACCAAGGAGGAAGGCCGCCACTCCTCTCAGGCGAAACTTGGATACCTGAGTCATAAAAAAATAAAATAAAAGGCATTTCTTACTTTCTCTTCCTCAAGATTGCTATCACGTGTGCACTTGCACACAAATACGTCCAGTGTTCAATCTTTTCGTTCAATAATTTGTTTTCTTGAAAGCTAACAATAAGAGCTGATTTGAGAAATATCAGTTAATTCTCCATAAAAGTCGAGCAATTGAACAAATATCGCCTCATTGCAATGTAGTCATACAATTAATGTTGTCCACTATGATTAAATGTGATTATTACAAATATTTTAGTGGTAGTGTCGGTGACAGAATAAAGATAGGAAAAAGGAACAACTCTGTCAAGTGCTTAGCACGAATGCTGCGCGCTTAACGTTAGGTTCAACATTTTTAGTCGGCTAGACTACTGATTGCGCTGGAAATTTATGCATTGTTCTGGATATTTTGTTCCATATAAAAGAGGGAAGTGTTATTAACTTGCTATTTTAGCATGATTGCTTGTTTTTGTTGGTGATTTTTAACTTTTTAACCTTAAAAATTTTTAATTTGACAAACAATGCTGTCCTCCTATCCCACAAGTTAGTTGATGAGTTTGAAATTTGAAATTTTCATGCGGAGTTCATAAAATTTGAGTTGTCATTCAGGA